>JABFOV010000596.1:0-35252 GCA_022817685.1 Aradophagus sp. ZL-2020 | reverse complement strand
ATGTCCATCCGCCAGACAGCGTGTGAGTGACGTTTGTGTCGAATCTCAGCGCTACCACGAGGTCGACCACACCGCCTATCGGGGGCAGCGGCCGATGGGTATAGGGCACAGCCGAATACGCGGGGCCTGGTTCTCGGCGCACGGACGGCCCGGACATATGGTCCGGGGCAGTGGGCGAAGACGCGTGACGTAGCAGGCGACCTTTTTGTCTCCCCCCCCCCCCACCCCCCGACTGGCGTTTCCTTTTTCCTCGTCGTTTATTCGCCGCGGCGAAAATAGAAGGAGACGGGCTCGTTGGGCGCTCAAAAATGAAGCGAGACGGGCGTCAAATGACTCGGCCTCTCTCTCTCGTGTCTTGGAGAATCTTGCGTGCAAAGCATCCTCGGGGGTTCGTCGAGCGAGAGACGCGCCGGGCCACGCGGGGAGGGGGACCGGCACGGATCAATAGGGGTGGTCGCGGTGGCGCGCACGCGCCGCCGGGGCCAATGCCAAGTCGCGTCGCCCCGGCCTCGGCGACTCCACTCAGGCCCGTAGCAAAGCTAATACAATTACGCGAGAACCATCAGAATTGAAAAATTTCATTTCCTTTTGCGAAAATGCATGTAACGCGATTAGAGTTACAGCTGAATTATTATTGTTCAACTTTGCTTCGGCCATCGACTTTAACGTCCCCGTCTTTTCTCGTGTCTAGTTTTAAAATAAACTAATCAATTAAACAGGGGGGAGGGGGTCATCATTATCAGTCTTTCGCGCCGCGTTCACTGTCAGATTTCGTTCGACTGAATCGAAGAATTGAATTTCGAAATTCGGTTTAATCGATGGTATTATTAGTGTTCGGTTTTGAATTGTATTTATATTTCATTTGATTCTCAACTGACCGTATAAATTTCAATGTCTTTATCGTATTTAAACAAACTTCACTTTAATGTCTTTTTCTTTCTCGGACCCACACGGTCATATGAGGGTTAATATTACTTTAATGAAAATCAGTTCTATGTTGATTTGCTTTTTAATTCAATTTTACTGTTATTTTAAGTATTTTCTTGTAATAACAATATTATATGTGTAGAAAATTCAAGCATTGAAATTTATTTTAATTTCTAGTAATGTAGTCGTAGTATGCTATTTGTGACCTTTAAGTAACCAGATGGGTCTGACAGACCCGAGTGAAAATACATTTATTGACCATCGTGGCCACTCAACCGTCAAAAATAACATATTACAACCACGTTCACTTGAAACTACAATAAATTTTTTTATTCTCCATTTTATAAAATACATAATATTATCTATATAAAATAAAAGTAAAATTATTGCTCGTAAAAAAAATCGCCCAAACGAACAGTTCGTTATCTACAATAAATCATCTCCATAATGTGTGCTACAACAACAATGTACCGTATTAAAATCAATAACATATGTAATATCAGTATTATAAAACTGAAACCGCACGGAGCAAGCACGAACGCGACGCCTACCGTGCCGCCGGAGCGGTAAAGGGAAACATAGCTTATTTAAGCTATATCGTAATGGGAATAAAAAGTTTCGTAATTAAAGGTAAACGTTTCGTAAGCTCGACTTTCAAAAGAATTTTCGCCATTTGAAAAGCAGAGAAGCAGGACGTTAAAGTTGATTAAGTCGCAGCTTCGAGAGCGTAATTAAAGAAATTGCGAAATTGTCAGGATTATTAATGCGTTTATCGCCGACGCCCTGATTTTATGCGCTGCTGTAGTTTTCTGCCCCTCGTTTTGTCCCTCCCGATGTTCAATTTCTTGCGACGAACTAAGCGCAATTTTTAAAGTCCTTTTTTTAATTATGAATTATTAGTACGCATTTTTAGTAATCAAAGTAACAAAAAAAGAGTCAAGCTATTTTTCAGCAAAGAGCTTCATATAACACTAGAACTAATCAAAGTAAAATAATAATTAACAATTAATTGAAATCAATTTTGATTCGTTTGAATTCTTTTAAAAAATAGAGATTTCCAGATCGAAGTTGTACTTTGTCGACTCTACCAAATTAATTGGATGCTTAAAAAGCGACAAAATGATTGTGTCGAATCAAGGGTATTTTGATTGGGTTGACAAAATTTTTTTCAAATGCAGAAATGTAGAATTCCTCACAAACAATATATTTTTCCGGCAAACCTAGCGTGAAAAAAAAGTTTACAGCCGAATCGGAACCTCCTTTTCGGTGCAACGACGCGACGTCGCGTTGATGATTAAAAGTCGGAATTCATTTTTCGAATCAATGAATAACGCGCGGCTCGATAACGCGTTAATTCGCGAAAAACACCAGAACCGGAGCAATTCCATTTCCGACTATTTACGACGTAGTGCGACAAAATGCAAAAAGCCACTACCTCCCCCCCCCCGCGTCCCCTCACGAAAAAGCCGTTTTTCGAAACGCGAGTAGTCGCCGCAACTTCATTTGCGTTGGCGCACTCGATCCGATAATTGCATTACGATCGCGAAGCGAGCGAAGAACGCCGGCTGATCAAGCGGATTAGCGCGGGCTATTTTTGACAATGCGTCATCAGGCGCTATTGCACGCGATTAATTATTCCGCGCGCGTAGCTTAATTGTTTCATCGGCTAACGAAAAATGCAAATTAGCGCGTTACGCCGAATGAATTGCCGCTTGTTTATCGGCCGGGCTATAATTTTTCATTAATCAGCGTCGCTGGCCGGGCAGCGTCGCACTGCGCACGCTTTTCGCTCGAAACGGGACCGATATTGCCGAATCGCGTCAAACTTTCGCAGCCTTTGAAGTTTTTGATATACGTATCTTTTTCACTTCTCATCTGCAAGTGTTTGACTTGCGAATTTTTTTCATGCGCTTCTTTTCGTGACAAAAAGCATGAGAAAATATTCAAAAACTTTGCTTTAATTTTTTTCTTAAAGGTTCAGAAGCTAAAAGAAACTGCGAAAAAAATAGACATGTGTATTATTCACAAAAGTAATAGTTATTGTTACGCTTTTATTGAACGCATTATACCAATAACGTGACGCGGTTGTTAATCGAGCGATAATTTGATTGCACGACGAGCGCCGGCGTTAATCACGAAGACGATATAACGATGGTTAATGCAGTCGGGATTTTGTCGCAACGCACCGCGGCGCCGGTTAATCGGATGCGTCGGCCGCGGTGTCGTGGCCGACGTCGTTGAACCATCGCAGGCCGCAAATTTCGGCGTAATTTGGATGATGGAACTGTGCATTTTTGCAGTGTTTGTTTGCCAAAATTTTTTCCTTGTCTGATATTTTTATTTTTTTTATTTTGAAACTGTATTGATGATGTTTTGTTCGGAATAAGTGATAAAACATTTACTTACTCCAATTATTTGATATATAAAAAAAAAACTTTCTAATTTTCTGCACTAGACACGTACAAAACTTTTGATAATGATTAGCTACGAATTTTAAATTTAAGAAGTTTGTTTTCCTTTCTTTTCTATTGAAGCCAAAGTTTCATAAATTTCAAACAAAAGGAGGTTCATTTGTTCGGAAAACCAAAGTCAAGTAGTTACGTTTTCAATTCCGTTTCACGGCTTTTTACCTGCTCTAAATTCCTTAAGATCTAACATCAGTGTATTGAATTTCAATCAGGATTATATTAAATATAATCATGCGCAGGAAGTTTGCAACGAATTCCAAATTCCATAAATGTCCAAACAAAAAGGGTATACTTCTAACGAAGAGAGTAGACGAAAAAATTAATTATTCACTTTACATCGCGCTCATATAAATTTAAGTTCTGATTTTGATTGTCGATGAACGAAATGATACTTTATTAAAAATTCGTTGCAAATATACGTGGTAAACTGCTCGCATATATATAATCTAGCAGGGTTCAAAACATTAAACAACTTTTAAAAGCTCATTTTTTTTAAATTTTATAATAAAATATCATCTTACCACAAAATTATTCATTATTCTATATTCGATCACAAATAAATATTACAAAGATTAAAACTACTGCTGGTGCCAAAACCGATCATCTACCACGACAATTCTGACGAAGAGATAAAACGCTGATCGGACGGAGATACCAACACTTTTGGCCCGAAAACCGTACGTGGCATCGAAACTAGGTTTACTCTGTGCCATAAGCTCGTCAAGCACGACGCTTAGCACTAATCGCAAGCCGAAAATCTGGCTCGGAGCCGCCATGTCATATTTCGTGGATGCAACGGCCGGCTATCGACCTCGCGAAGTCACATGCACACACGGACACACGACCATTATTAATAAAACCGAGCGTCGCTCGCTTCTGTCCGACGCACGCGCCGCTCATTTCGAACCCTATTCTGTTTTTCCGTTCCTCCGTTTTTTTTTTTTCTTTTTCCTTTCCTATTCTCAATTGTGCGGTCTTCGCTTTCCCATCGTCCTTCGTACCAATCGCTCTGTGTTAACTACAAAGTCAACTGTTTCCAACTGTCCTCGACGAAACGGGTTGTAAACTTTACGCGAACGTACGTCGAATTTTCAGACGCCCGTCTTGTCGATAAAAGTGCGGCAATAAAATGTGTACTTCGGGAATCGCGGATTCTCAGCTTCTTTAAGAGAACAACAAGCTGAATTCAATGTTGGCTCAATTCATTGGCAGGGTGTTAACGAAGCGTCGATTTAAGGATGTTGTAACGATTGGAAAAAAGTTTAGTTGGTTTAACGAAATTATGTTAGTATCAATAGTTCTGTTCGTTTTAAGGTGAATATATTGCAATTTCAGTTAATCTCAATCTAAAGTCATATTCCAAAATACAGTTAGACCAAATTACAGTTTTTGCAAATTTAATTATCAATTTTCAACGCATGCAAATTTAGAGAAAATTTTGAACAAAATCATCTTACACAACTCGTAAAATTCTTGTATGAAAGTTATACTAAAAATGAAAAACAAACTTTCGTTTTGTATAATTTTGTCCAAGTTCGAATTCGACGTTGAAAACATTTTTGGGAACTTAACACACTTACATAATCATACAATAAAAATAATTAAACATTCCCGACAAACATTTGAAATCAATATTAATATACTTGTTTCAATAATACACATCGACTAAAAGTCGAAACAAGTTTTATTATCTGCTAGCGCAAAACCAAAACGTCGAATCAAGCTTGTCGTTCCGTCAGAGGTTTAGATACAAAATTGCAACCCGAAAACGAAGTTATTCGCGTAAAACTGGCCGCGCGTAAGGAGACAGTTTTCGCGTCTGTAAAACAAACGTTTTCGCCGGCCCGTAATCCCCGCTTACTCGATTCCGCTGGATGAACTCGGGCGCCACCAAATGAAACGAAAGCTCGATCAATGATATTAAATACTTTGAAGTCGTCCGAACGACTGCATTTGAATAAATGATATTGGATGAAATGTAATTGGATTGAATCCGCAATAAGGGTAATTTCATTGTCAGGCTCGGGCCAAGTGAAACACTCGTGGTCGTCGATGGAGCCTCGATAAAAACGTGTACAATTGCGCGGGGTCAGGGGGCGGGAGGAAGGCGAGGAAGAGAGCGAATATTTTTGCAATTTTTCAGTCAAGTGGACCGCACTTAAAGAAATTCTTTTCGAAACATGAATCATGCAGAATGAAGTATCTACTTTGCATCGCATTTCACCTACTGAGCGCTTCAGTTGATGGGGTCATAAGTACTCTTACCCCGTCTGCGTCCACATCCGACCGACCCTCGCCCCCTCCCCCTCCCCCTCCTCCTCCCCTCTCCCGCCAACGCCGGCGCATCTATACATTCATTTATTAAATATTAGCCTATAGTAGCTGCGCTTCTCTCTCGCTTTTGTTTAACAAAATTGTCTATAATTAACGCGCTACGTGCCCCTCGAATCGCGGAATTCACTTGGCGCGCAGACCGCGCGGCAAATTATAGCGCTTTGTCAACGTTGAATAATAATTATTTACAGTGCAAAATTATGCATGCGGCGGCCAGAAAGAGCCCCGCTTTTGGACAAATTCAACGGTCCGAGTAGAAATGCGGGAAGGGGGAGAGGGTGAGGAAAAATCTCGGAGATGATTTTGTTTATCAGTTGTATTAAGAGTAAATTAATAAGTTCGTCATCACGAAACTCGTTCATTTCGACAATCACAAGTTTTGATTCTTTAACGCTCTTTACACGTAAATAATAAAGTCAAAAATTGAGATTTTTTTGATAAAAAAAAAAAAGAAGAAAAAACAGTCTTCAGCGGGAATTAAGATTGAAATTGATTGACTTTTGATCAAATGAATAATGAGCTTCGCGGAAGCGTTTTTCCCCGTCTGTTTTGAAACACCAAAGAAGCGAATAATCCCGTCACTTTCTTCTTCGCCGGCAGACGAATCGTTTTCATCAAATAAAAGCCCCTGCGACAATAATTTATTCTCTTCTTTGTTTAGCCGGAATATGCGGGATGTTCGTTATCATAATGACAAGACGCGATTCATTTTTCTTTCGCGTGAAAAAGACATAGGAAATTGCACCAAAAATTATGAGCCAGGAGAGAATATTTTTGCAAATTCGAATAACTTGAAGTTGAAACGAAGATTAATTAACTTAAAATTGTAACAAGTTTTTAGCTACAGAATTTCGCAGTTCAATTGATTCATTAATTCCATATTAATTTAAATGATTAATTATTTTGAGAAACATGGTTACTGTACAATTATTGTTGTAACATATTCCTAAACTGACGAAAATTTCGTCACGAATTGTTAATTCACAACCTACTATTATTCTTCGAACGCATCGCTTGTTTCTTCGACAATCAGTGTTCCTTCGAAGGCATTCCTTTTTTCAAACTCGCGAAAACTTGGCCGGGCCAAATTGCGCGTACCTCCCCTTCATTTGTACAGTGCCATGAATATTTATACGTGGCAGCTATTTCCTCTTCGCGTACGGCTGGTGTATTCAATTCCATAACACAATGAGTTTAATATACATACATTTTCGTTAAACTAACTAGGAAAATTCAATACCGACAGCGGCACGTCAGTCGAACTCGTCAAACTAAAATCGGAAGTAGCTTTCCCACTTTGAACCAAGGTTGCCGTTTCCCGTTTGCAATAGTACATTTTTTCAACTGTATTTGAGATAAATACTAAAAATAATTTTGAAAAAAAAAAATACTTCTTGCAATTTCTTTCCTCAGATTTGCGGGAAAACTTGATAAACATTTTTCTAGAGTAATCATAATTGTAAACATGCAATTTTTTAACTGCACTGTTTATTTTCTAAAAGCATTCTCTAGATTCCATCTAGATAAACATTTCTAATATCTATTACTCTCCAACGATTGCCCGTATCTAGCATGTTTATAATAAAACTGAAAATTTGCAGCTTTATCCCTACTCAATTGCGTCAAAACGTGCAAGATACGTGAAACGAAATCGCACTCCTACGCGGCGTTAAATCGAGATTCCGCGCGTCAAAATAAGAAGGCAGCGCGAGCACTTTTATGCCCTTTAAATTCAGTATCGCGACTGCTGAAGGAGGCAGAAAGTCCGCGCGGAAGAAAGGCCGAGGAAATAAAATGAAAAGGTGTGTGTGTGTCGGGAGCGAGGAGGGGGGGGGGGTGTACGAGCAGTCGAACAAAAATGCGCTCATTTTCCGTCGCTTATGGAGGCGATTGAAATCTCGATGCCGAGGAAGAACGGCGTCAGCGTTTCACCGCGACCGTTTCTCCGGCGAGCGTAATGCCGCTGTTATGATTAACAAGCACTCAGCCATTTTTAATATAAATTACGCGCGTTTCGTCGTGTTATTGGCACCGGCGCCGGGCATAAATTTGATCGCGAAAATAAAAGCCCGGCAGAAGTCGTGCGCGAGCTTTTCCGCGCGTTTCAACGACTTCGAATAAAAGGAAGCTGCGAATTCGCCGACGTGTCGACGTAAAAAATGGCACTGCGCAAGTGTTCTGACCCGAGACATTCGTCTTTGAATGTCTTTATTAATTTGGAAATTTTAAATACCGAACTTCTGGAATTGAATACACTTTTGCAATCGGCAGTTTAAAAATTCAAATCGAACGCGGTTAATTACCGTTTTTGAGCTGACAAATTTTCCGGTTTTTAAAAATTTCCTAAAGAAAAAAGTTTTGTTCGTGGTTTATTTTTGTTTCTTGTTATTTTCAATTCAATAAAACTGTTATATCAACGATCTAATTTTCTTTCCGCGTGTCACAAAATACACTTGTCGGAGCATTTTTTACAGTGATTGCGCCGCAGTTTACGACAGGACGGACGCCCCGTCAATTGGATGGGAAAAAATGGCAACTTTTTATTCGGCAGCGTCGTATCTTCGAGCTGACGTCAAAATGTTAATAATATATTCATTTTCGTGAAAATCATGGCAATAAAGTTCCATTTCCCCGACGCGCGATATTAAACGGTGATATCCGTGAGCGAAGGAACGGTTTTCGGCTTTTCGCGAATTAGATCGTTAAAGAGCATTTATTTCGCAAGTAAATGGCATGTTCAACTTCCTTTGGCCTTCCAGCGCGATGATGTTAGGTGAAAGAAAATTTAACGTCTTTCTCCCACTTTCGTTAATTTGAATATAATAAGTGGCGTTGTTCGCGAAATAATGCGTTTTTGCGACGAGGCTTTATATGGTCTAATATGATATAAAAGTGACAAAAATATAATGTATAAAAGTTTTTGTGGCAATGGAAATGGTGACTTTTTTTAATTATTTATTTCAATGTTTTATTTAACTTCAAACTTTTATCATTTTGTCGGTTTTTTTCGCAACGTTTGTTCAAAATGTTTATCGTCATTTCTGTTACTGTACGCTATGCAAATATGATTTATGCTGTCATTAAACATTTATGCTGATCGCTCTTGTTGATACCGAAGAAAGATAGAGTAAAAATTACAGTGAAGGGCTTTCAAGGAGGATGGAATTCGATTTAAAAGCATGAATTTATTTTTGCAGAAACGTAAATGAGTTTATAAATAAGCAAGTAAATATGTACGTTAAAAGGTAAGTGCATAAAGAAGTGAATCGCATATTTTTGGGTTAATAAAATGTTTTACTAAACATTTTTTCGATTTTATAATAAAGTACTTAGGAAGACATCAATAACAGTTCGATTGTACATGAAATATAAATCAGACTTCTTGAATTGATTTTTCGTTGTTCACAAGCATTCTTTTGTGCAATAAAAAATTTCTTTGTCTTCTATTTTATCGTTGAAAAGAACTTCATTATAAAAGTAATTAGAAATATTTTTCAATTTTTATTTGATCTACATGCACCAATTTATATAGGCTTTACAAAAAATTTTATTCACAATTAAAAACTTGAAAAATACACTATTACAATAAACCCATATTAATGTAAAGAATCTAACATTTATTACGAAACAACGTGGTTAATATTACAACAAACTTTTACTTCGAAGAATCTGTTCCCCAACTTTGTCATAAAAATGCTCGCAAGCTCGTTCGCTCAAACTCAACACCTAAAACAAAATCTCCCCCCTTCCCCCCCCCCCAAAAACAGCTCTTTAAAAAATGATAAAAAAACAAATTTCGCACAACAAACAGCGCGCTCGACGATCGCGGCGCGTGATGTCGTCGTCCCTGGCCGCCGGCGTGCGCCTGATCCGAGTTTGAAAATGCGGGCGCGCGAAAGCGTCGGGTTGGTCCGCCGGCTCGTTCGTGCGTTCGTCCGACTCCGGGCGTGGAAGTCGACCAAAGCCGGCATCTCGGTCGAGCAGGGTGCGCCGGCCGCGT
The DNA here is from genome assembly GCA_022817685.1 of Aradophagus sp. ZL-2020. Classification (NCBI taxonomy): domain Eukaryota; kingdom Metazoa; phylum Arthropoda; class Insecta; order Hymenoptera; family Scelionidae; genus Aradophagus; species Aradophagus sp. ZL-2020. The sequence goes on along the minus strand of JABFOV010000596.1, from coordinate 25,523 downwards.
CCCTTTTCGCGTCTCATCCCGTGTCCGCGAACGAAACGTGCCGTGAACCCGCGATCCCGAGTGCGAGGTCAATTACGCCGAGCCTACGCCCGTCGGAGTGTCATCTTGCCACCTAACCAATCCCCCCTCCCCGCCGACCAGCTTCCCCCTTTTTGTTTATCATCGTCGTCGCGAGTGTCTCGGGTCCTCGGGTCCGCGGTTCCGGGCCCCGCGATGTCGTCGTGACATGTTACCCCGTGACTACCGTGGTCCGCTGTTCTACCTGTCGTACGGGGTGCAGGTGAAAGGCGGCGTTCCGTATGTGTTTTGGTGGCGAGCCTCCTCGGGTGGCGCCTTCCGTCAGCAGTTGCGTCGCGTCGACGTGTTCGAGGAGCCGGGCTCGGGTTCGGGGGCCGCGCACCAGTGGCCGGTGTCGCAGCGCCAACGCCGACGGCGCCGTCGTCGGCCGCCGCCGCCGGCGCCACCACCGCCATCTAGCCCCGCCGTCCGGGCGTTTTGGATCAACGGCCGTGACCCCCGCTACTTCGCCCTCTCGCCGCGAACCATGGAGACCAGGTGAGCGACGCGCTCACTCCGTTCCACGACGCTGATCAATAACGTCGAGCCCGACGCCGGCGACCCGTCGCCGGGCTCGTCGCTCGCTTCGCCAGATTACCCTCCAGTCGCCATAAGTTTGTGCACTCGACGTTCCCCGCATCTCCTAATACACAGATCCAATCGGAATAATAATTATTCTTCCTTTATTCAATGATTTTGTTTACAGTTAGTTTGCGAAATTCTTTGCGAAAAAAGGTTGCGAGTTTCGTGTGCAGAATGTTTGCAACGTTTATTTGCAACGAATTCCAGATTCTGTAAATTTGATTCCAGATATAAATTTGAGTTCTGATTTTGCTTGTCGATGGACGAAATGATATATTAAAAATTCATTGCAAATAAACTTTGCAAACTTCTTACACATGCGAGCTTCTTGCATTTAAATTATGTAGTTTACTGAAAAAGGTTGGAATTTTCGGGTGCACAAATTTTGATTGTACAAAGGATGATATTTTGTTGCTCTTTTACTGACGAAGCTGACAGACCCACGTGATCATTTGATAGCAAAGTGGGAGTAACAATCATTTAATTAATGCACCAGGAAAAATTCCATAATAATTATCTCTTTTATACTTAGCAATAAGATAATCTGATCACCATGTCCAAAAAGTATAATAATCATACAAATTAAACCGATGATGTCGTTTTTATCGTCAAATATCATTTCCGAGTATGGTATTTTGTTAGATAGAGAAATTAGACTTTTTATTTTTGGTATGACTGAAAAATAAATTGCAATATTTTTCTGTTTGCAACTAATTCGCGGTCGAAACTATTTTGTTCGTCAAAAATCAAAATTATAGCTCAACTATATTTTAAAACGTTGAAAAATAAAATATTCAAGCTTTTCGCTTTTCTGATTAGAAGTTTGAATTCGTTGCAAACTTTTTCCCCTTGAAAAAAGTTAATGTTGGGGAGACTGACAACCATTTTAAATAATGATATCTCGTTGGGTGGAGTTGGAATTTTATTGTTGTTAGGGTGAAAAGAGTTTCATTACCGTTCTTCGCCATATTTATCGTACACTAATAAATACCACTTTACTGTCTTTTTCATTCGGGTCTGACAGACCCATGTAGACTTGTAATGGTTAAATGAAAATGATGTTGATATAAATTTGCTGGGTGGAGTAGGACAGTTGGGATAAATATTTTAGGAACAATAAACGCGTTGTAATTCGTCTACATGCACGGAATTATAAAGGACAATTCACAGAAAAGATCACACGTGACATCGGTCATGCGCGTTCACTTGATTTTTATCAGATGCGCACAGCAAGTGACGCACAAGAACAGACGCTGATGTTTATTTTGAATGCACCTTAAGCCGCGCCTGTACATTAGCCTTATTTTATCAATCAGATTTTATGTGTTATTTGCTGGCGAAAATTGAGTTGATAACAAATCATTTTACAAAAACAATTTCAGTGACTCGCTGGACTTTTTATTCTGGACGAATAATTAAGAGGAATAAATTAAATAAATTGTAAAATTATTTACATACAAATTCAATTAAAATACAAAAAATGAAATGTTAAATATTACTATAATTTATTCAAAGTGGAAAAGTAGTTTAAGAAAGCACGCTATTGCATTATTATTTTTGTTATTTATTTCCGTTGATTAATATGTTATTGTTGCTTGTTATAATTATTAAACTTCAAATCATAACTACAAATCTTTACGAGCTTTTCTGTTATGATTACCATTCAAAGTGAAGATAATGTGTTGATTATGTCAAGTGATAAATTTTACCATTTAAATGGCTTACTAGTTAGTAGTCTTAATGCATAGTTACGCTGAGAAAATGTTATTAGTGAAAGGATAAATTGAATGTTATCGTAAGAGTATTGCACATGTTTCAAAATTATGATAATTATTATGTTGCATTGTGAAATGCAGTATAAATATCAGGAATCAGGAGAAGTTCGAAAAATATAGCCAACAGTTTTGATTTATTATATATTTCATAATGTAATATACCGATCAATACATTAAGGACTAAGCAACGATTTTAAATCATAAACTGAAATAAACATAAAACTATTTTTCCTGTTTTATAATGATGCTATTTCAGTGAGACAATTTCGACAAGTTTTAAATAAAAAGCAAAGAATATGCCAAGAATATTTTTTGATCATTTTAAGAAACGTTTTAAATTGAGAAAAATTTTCTAATAATTCTAGACGATGTTTTGAACAATATTTGCACTGCGGTTAAACATAGAAAAATTAATTATAACTGTTTTCGCAATGGGCATTAGGAATTTCGTCAATACTTTTCTCAGTGAAGGAGTCGTTAATGGTATCACCCTTACCTTTATGATACGTTCAAATTTCTTGAGATAAATACAATTTTTTTGAATGATTACTGAAACATTTGATTTATACTTACAAATAGAATTTATAAATTCAAGAAAAAGAAAATTGTGATAATAATTGTGATATTTTTGATGATAAATAATTTATGATCAAATTCAGACTCTAAAAAATACACTACATATATACGTGAAAAGTAGATGAAAATTAAACACATTTTTCACGTATCTGAAAGTGTAATATTTATTAGGGTAGAAAATTTGTAAAAAAATTGAAACAAATTCCACAACGTTTTCAAGTATTAATTATTATAAAGAAAAAATGTATCAGATAAAAGTTATTCAAATCTTTTATATTAATTACAAAAGACATTTCAACCAAATGTAATTCTCCACAGAATCGTCCCAGCGTATTTTCGTAAGAGATAAACATCTTTTTTCTTTTATTTCTTCAAAAATTGCGCGTCTAGAAAAATGCTCTCCCTTCCGGGAATAAGTAAAGATTTGTATTATTAATTTTTCCTTCTCCTTAATACACCGTTTAAGCATTCAATTTATTTTATAAACACAAATCCCCAAGAGATTTGTCAGCCAGTATTTTCTACAATTAAGAACGAAACCATCCAAAAGACTTTCCTCTAATACTAAATGGCTAATATTTTAAGAACACCCGTTACAATTAAGCACCACCGGGCATTGCGAAATTCCAGTTGTCTCAAGCACTGGCTTCAATTTCCATCCTGGATATACATGATTGATCATTAAGAAAAGACCCCCACATTTTACGTCCGCGCTAAAATAATCTCACGAGAAAATCCCTCGAACATTACTCTCCGCTTTAGTAACATAAAAGGAACTTTTGAAACAATGTAAAAATCCCAAATGAACGCACAGCGTTCAAAATTCGCGCCATTATTCAAAACACTTTATTCCCGCGAAAATCTTCAACCGTTCGAATAATCGCGCGCTCAAACCGCGTAATTAAGAAACCAAATTCGGAAAGTAACATTTGCAAAAAGGCTCACTTTGTTCACGCGAATAAAAGTTCTCGTACGATTTGCACGAAAATTCCACTGACACGCGGCGCTGCGAAAAACGCGCGCGCGCGCGGAAATTTATAGCAGCGCTTAGCTCGAATACTTTTGTAAGATTTCAGCTGAATGAAGGAACGCTAAACAAGCCGCGGATAGAATTTGCGAAATTTACTGTATGGCATTTGAATATTTTACGTTATCAAAACGGCCACTGCTTATGCATAGTCATGCGTCGGGCTGGATTTTGTTGGAAATCTTGCAACTCGGTTACATACAACGTTAAATCACGAAAGGATCAAGTATCATTTCTTCGCGCGTTATTAATATGCGATCATTTACTTGGTAATTTTCAAACGAAGTGTTGTGAAAATAGAGGGCCAGCTGATGCAAATCGGAAAAGTTGTTCACATCGTTTGATTAACTCTTCATATTGATTAGTTGCGTTTGTTATTAACTATATTGAATAAAATGACAAAAGCAAAAATCGATCGATGTCATTGTATATAAGTTGTATAAAGAATTACATGTACGTTACGTGTATATATTCACATATGGTCTAAATAAAAAGGTATTTTAATTGTCGTTTCAAATTGTCGTTAAAAAATGATAACAGTCTTTTGAAACGTATTATATTTTTATTATCGCATTATTCACCCATTAAAAATCTCCATCATATTCAGGCCACGTATAAATCATATACTTATCATTTTCTCAAACCAAAGATCCGTGGCTGTCAAGAGGAGTGAAATACAGTAGAAAAGAAGAGACGAATAAAATGATCGTGGACGGGCGATTGTGTAATTGAATTACACGGTGCATTTAATGGGATGTGGATAAGCCTTTCGAGAAACACAAAAAATAATTTGTCTCGCTTCCGTTTATCATAATTAAATCTCGCTTTGACAACGACGATCCGTTTCTTCGGCGTGGATGCAACGATACCGAGGGATTTCGCAACCGGCCGATCGGACAGGGACGAAATGAAACGAGTGCAACGGGCGCAACGATGACCGCGCGAAAGCGCCTGGCGCTTTCTTTTATATGAAAATCGGCTCGTCATTGCGATCGCAGCATTGACACCGCGCCACCAACGACGACGCATAATAATTGCACGCGATCATCATCCGGCACAATGCGGCTCAGCCTCGATTTCATCCGGTTCGCTGCCTCTCGCTCTTCTTCCTGCCCGCGCCTCATTTTTTTGACTTTCGCTACTCAGTCACTGTCTCAGTGGGACATCGCCAAGTTCATCATGCACAATTGTATTTACGAAAGTGAATATTACCAGATCGTTATTTCCGTCTCAATAAGCAGCCACTTTTTCCTTGTCTCACATTGGGCCTTAACACCGCTTGAACGGCTCGCTGACGGTGAAACGATTATCCGAGATATCTTGCAAGTTACGTCCATCAAATGTTTCATAGAAGCATTTCTTATCTTTGAAAAAATAATAGAAGCTGAGAACTTGTTGAAATTTTTTCTGAAATGTCATCGAAGCCTATGTATCCTGGAGGTTCTTGCTACAAAGTCCCCGAAGTTATTTAACTTTATATTTCTGAAACAAAGTCTCAAACGCAGAACATTTTTATCGTCCGATGATGCAAATTATTTTTCTTTCATGATTCTTCGATCCTAAAAAATGTAAAACGTTTATCAATCGCGAGACACTCGACAAGAAAAAAATTTCCCTTCAACCTCGCAAACTTGAGCCTCTCAAAATGAGATTAATTAAAACCTGCCGAACGAAATTTCGCTTCTAAGCGATCGGGGCGCCGCCTTAATTGCTGCGAAGAAACACGCGGCAACGCTTCCACCCGAAACACACGGCTTCAGTTGGCATAAATATTCATAACCGAACTGCGACGAAGTTTACGCGGAACGACCGGACGGAATTCCGTGTAACATATTGCGGCCATTTTAGGCGCAATAAATAATCGGCCGTCGCTGTGATTCGAATATAATTAATGCAAATAATAGCCGGCAACGAGCGCACTTTTACGGCGCAACTGCGAGCCGAAGATACAGCGCGGCGATCTAAACTAATGTTTAAACGCACGCTCGCGCGCGCCACAATACATCGTTACAGGGGCACTAATTCGTGTTATTCCAGTCGAAGTTGAAAACGGGGCGGTATCGTAGGCAGAAAACTAAATCGAACGATAACCCGTGATTATTCGAAGCGTTTTTCGAAATTGCCGCGCAGGACAAGTACCGTCAAATAGCAGTGATAGAAATGAGAGAACAAGCCACGCATTCTTTTAGGTGTTTTGTTTGAGATCAAATACCTTTTTCTGATGGAATATCATATTTCTTATGGCTACATGTATATATCACACACGTGATAAATGAGGGAACGTGGTACGGAATATGTAAGTATAATGTTTTAAAATAAAACAAAATTATAAGAATTAAAACAAAATAGATACATTGATCTTCTTTTAATTTACTTGTAATATAATTTTAAAAGACAAAACAACTGAAAAGTATTTTTGATGATTTTTAATGCGGTTGGAAAATTTTGTAAAACAGTTTTTTCAAAGCTTCGTGAAGTTTCGACCTACTTACGATACTTCAACAATATATTACCGAGTTTTGGGAATGCTGTGCTGCCAATTTGAACCAAAATGTTAGTTTTGTTCCAAAGTTTCCGAAATTCGTTTCGAAAAGTAATTGTTTATTAAAAAGAGAAACTATGTATAAACTACGTCACCTTTGTTATCACGTATGCAACCACGAAAAGATAACACCGTCCACTTTTTCTACTTCTTATTTTCTGTTTCTCACTCTTGATTTCGAGCGAAGAATTGCGTCTGTTGTTTGCGTTAAATATAAAGGTGCTTCTCGGAGATGAGAGAAATTGAACAGAACCGGAAACGCCATCGATACTTATTTGTATAATTTCGTTTGTGCCACGGTTTGTTGATGGCACTCGACGGAGCGAGCTTTCCGAAATATCGCGAATGAAACGGGAAGGAAAATTGAAGAATTAAAGTGAGTGTCATGTACGAAGCGAGTGAAAGTGCACGCCGAAATCAACGTCTAGCGTTTGAAATTGCGTTATATGAAAAAAGCTGAAACAGATGAGGGATATCCTTGAAAGGGTCAGAGACGGAGAGCCGAAGGGGCGTAAGAAAAGGTTAATAATAAGAGAGATCGGCGAGACAGGAGAGAACAAATGTTCGGACGGAACTTGTGCACTTCGCCTTCACCTAACTGTCTACCCAATCAGAAAAGACCTTCGACTCTGTAAAAGACGAATCACCGGAGTCGGTTCCGTTGCGATTCGACGCACTTACGTTTGATACGAAAGAAGACTATTTGATCGACAGCATTTCTGTCTTCAAAAAGTAAAGTGTCCTTAGCATTCAAAAAATTGGATCAAATTGATCGAGATGCTCAAAATTATACAAATTCAAGTTGCACTTTATCAGACATTACCAAATCGCGATTGGTAGAAACCGTAACAATTTCAAATTTTATTGGCATTTTAGAAAGACAAAAGTAATGTCAATTCATATTCTTTATCAACGGAAAATAAAGGAAAATAGAGTGGAATTCCCAGCTAATTTATCCGACGTCTTTTAAAATTGATTGCATGCAAAAACGATTAAATGAGACAAACCACTCGTTTTCATCATCTCGATAAAATCAGTTAAATATACGCACGAGACGTCAAAGCTCGTAAAGCCGTTCAATTGATTTCCGATGTTTCGGCCGCTCGACCAATTAATGAAATCGCCGTCGACAGAAAAGTTCCACTTTGTATTTACAATTCCAATCGACGAAGGTGATGGCTTACCAATGGTCAAGACCATGCCAAGATCGGTCTTCTAAGGCAATATTTTACGTGCACTATTACTTAAAAATAAAAAAAACATTTTCGAAGTCTTTCTGAGGGTACTTTATACAATTTTAAACCACTTGAAGTTATCGAGCAGTTCTTCCAGAAAATTGAAAGAAAAACTGTACATATCAAACGTTGAATATAGGCATAAATATTCAAGATGTTCTCAGAAGATATTCTCTACTTTATAAATGAAAATAAGCTAATCTTATAAGACTTATTTCAGGTCATTTATAGAACATAAGTAAAAAACATGGTCCTTCAAAGTCAAAACGTGGGACTTGTGAGAATTTTCTGAGACCATCTCATGTAATTTATTAACAATTGTACAACATTCGGTATACTCCAGCACTTCTCTCCTAAAAAAATTCCCAAGGACAAACATTTGATTATTTCTCAGAACGTGGCCCATTAAATTAAAAATAGAAGAAACATCGGTTATAAGGTCTTTATGGCCGCAAGGTCTAAGACTAATGTCGGAATTTAAGAAACGTCGCGCCAGGTCCCTGGCGGCTTTTCACCGTGTCCGTGCCGTGCGACGATAAAACCGCATTAACGTTATCCGCGCAACACCGAACGTTACAGCCGACGGAGCGTAATTGGCCGGTTCATCGGCTCCGGTGTTCAAAGCCGCGCGCTTTTTTCTTCCTCGATGCACTTGCCGCTGAATTAATTACTTCACAAGCGAACGTGCTCGAAGGGTGATCGCACTTTCGACACTCACCCTTGCTCGTTCTTCCATTTGCCGTTCCCTTTTTGTCTTGCCCCCCCCCCTCCCTTTACCACTGGTTTATCTTCCGCTTTTCACTGGTCGTTGCTCATCGAGCACCTCGCTCCGATTAATTCCAACGAAATCGGCCTGCGAAATGATCGCGCTCGCTCTCCGATCCATCAATCGAGTCGGCGCCTTTATTTGGCGAGCATAACCGACACTCGATTCTCCGGCAGGAGGATACCGTCGGCCGTTAATAATACCGTAACGATCCGACGCGAGATACAGGATCAAGTGCAACTCTTGGTGCAACTTTCTCCATTGAAAGTTGAGCCGCGGTGGTTATTTCGAGCCGGGATCAAAGATCCCGGAGATGATTTAGAGCGATTCGCGCGCCGAGCGAAATGAAGTGCCCCGCGAGCCGGTCGCCCCCCGCCCCCCCTCGCCCGGAACTATGCCCCGAGCGAAAACGCACCTGGCTTAATTCCAATTGATAGCGCGCTGTTTGCGCGCGAGATTGAATGGATTGTAAATACGAATTACCCGCCGCGCATTATTCGATCCGCCCTCGTTCGACGCGCCCCGTCTGTCAATTGTTTCGCTTCGCATTCAGCCAAAGATGAACGACGACGGCCGACTTGTACGCAACGCATCTTGTTTCGACACTGATGTATGGCGGGCAGCCTGCAACAAGGCGCGGCGAATCGCGACCGACGTTTTGATTAAATCGCGTCGCGCCCGCGCTTTTCAGGCCGAGTTATGAGACCATTTTTCAACGACTTTCGGCTGCGCCGCTCGCGGTATCAAAGTCTCGTTTGTTTCCAATTATCAGCCTTCATTTGTCTCGCGCTCGCTGATGAGTCGTTGAGAAATGGAGGCTGTTTCGCTGGATGGCTTGGTGACAGACTGAGAAGGGTTGAAACAAGTTTTGAAAAAGTTTTGAATGCTTTAGGAGGAGTTGTTGTTACGGGTAAAATGAAGGATTATTAGTTTGAGGGCAACTGAAACAAATAAAGGTCAGTGTTTTTGCTGTTTTATGAGACTGGCATTAAGTTTCCTTTGGAAATTCCAGTACCGCGTTGTCAGATTTCATATTATTTCCGCTGTTCTGCTGTTTTACTTTGAGTTAAGTTAAATAGTATAAATTCTGAATTAGAATCTCAAGTTCTACACTAAGAAGTGTGTCTTAAACACGGACAATAAGACAATATAGCTTGTTTATCTTCTGCTATAACAAGTGAATAATAAGAGGCGAATAATCTGGATAACAGCTTAATTCTTTCTGAATTAATCTCATAGTATGAGGATTAAGATCGTCTATCTTTTGTAATAGGTGTCTTACGAGAGGTAATCTTGATTTCAACCTTACTTTCTTACAAATAAAGTTAGAGAACAAAGTGGAGGCTGAGATGGTTTATCTGTATTTATAACACCTGTATAATAAGAGATACAGAATCTTTATCCAAATCTTGTCCTTTGTAGAACAAATAAGGATATAAGGTAGAGATCAAGATACCTTTCCGTTTGTATCAAATGTCTAATAAGATAGAAAATCTTATCTTGCTGCTTTTTTATGAATGATATAAAGTAATAAGGTTCGTTTACCTTCCTTTTTCACAAAGCTTGTATAGTAAGAAACAGAGTTTTTATCAAGTTTCATTATTAATACAGAAAAAAGAGGAGTGGCGACGATAAAAAAATTATGATTCTAACCACATTTATAATAGTGTCAGTCGTACGGTAACGTCGGCGATGTATTGCAGAGTTAACTGTGTTATTCTTTTAATAAAGAAAAACCACAGGTCGTTGCAGCGAGGCCGGGCCGAAAGTAGCCGACTTATGCAGTTGCGCGAGATTTATGGCGAACGCATCAATTCGTTACCGATTCCTAATATTGCGAGGTATAAATATCAATGAACGGAGTGGACAATAAGTCTTATACGTTCGAAGTAACAATGGTGATAAAGCAATTTTTCGCCCGCTGAAATATCAACGAGATAACGTTACGCAGAGGGGCGAAGATAAATTTTGATACCAAGTCGGAAGGATCGTCGATTTTCGCGGAAAAGTTGGATTTTCCCAAAGTCCATAAATCAAGGCGACGACAGTACGCGGATATTCACGCCGAAATGGCGGAACAGCGTCGACGACGACTATTTCTCATTCATAAATAATTTATCTCGTCACGGCGAGTAAGAGAAAAGTATATATATTCTGATAACTTTCTCATATATATATAATAGATATTTGTATATAAATGAGTTTGTATATAGAGTTAATACGTACGTTATTTTACAATTTAATTTTTTTATTTTATATGAAATATATATTTCGAGTAAAAAAAAACTTTGATTCGAGATTCGAACACTGGTCTCCTTGGTGATTGAATTTTTCGTCCCAATACAACATGTCTCGATACAAAAGTAGTACTTTACTGATTTTGCTCATGTCAATTAATAATCAAATTTTGTATACAAAAAAAAATTTACTTCGTCACAATATACAGTGCATATCCTACTATGTTTTTACATTCACAACTTTTACATTCAAACGGCTACTAATTTTAAAATCTAGAGTTTGTCTTAAGAACAAAAACTTCAAAAAACAATAATTAAACTTCCGAATGTTTTAATTTCTTTTCGCCGTCGAAATGATTTCTAAACAGTTTATATTAAGAATGTTCTCTCCGTGTACATTCCAGGGCACAATTATTCGATTTCAACGTAAAACGGATGTTCCTTTTAAAATCAATTATAGTTAAGTAAATTGCATTAAATTACACAGTTAACAGGCCAACTCGTCTTAAAAAGCTTCGAGTATTACTGATCTTGTTAGCGCTTCGTCGATCCATTACTTTGCTCCCCGACACTTTTGGGATGCTATCGCGCTCCTTTCACTTTGATTGTATTTTTAGTCGTTTTTCAAACGGCCCTCCCACCGATGTTTAAAGTCTGTTAACGACGAATTCCACTTCAAATATGTCGAGTGTCATTTTTATTATTGTGCCCGCACGGTGACGAATCGTTCGCTCCGTTCTGACTCGCCGACAAGTTTCGAGAATTTCGCCTCGCACGAAAACGCGATAATGAATGTCAATAGAAAATAAACCGTCCTAATTTGTGTAATCCTTTTCCACCTCTTCGTACGTTTCTTTTTAATTACGTTTGTTGAAAGAAAAACAAATAGCGTACTTTTGCCGCCACACGAGGAAATTGTTGTTTCACTCTCACAAACAATTTGCCAGTGTGCCTGTAAATAACGCTGGAAATTTACATAGATTTGAAATTATAAACGCATTAATGTATGCGGAATCCAGTCAAATTTAAAGCGGAATCCTTATAACCGCCTATTGCTGGGCAAATATTAATAAACATAATAAGCGTATGAATTATGATGTGAATGCAATAGCGAGAGGGCGGTGTAATTGAAAATGTGTAAATTAAAAGTGTTTAATGAGGGAAGTTACGTTAGTTTATTTTCGTGATAACTGAATAGTTCGTTAAAACGTTGAGGAATTTGATTCGCGTTACAGAAATACAGAAACATGGTCAGATTTTGTTGAAGAGTGTAACGCTGTAAATGAGCTAAGCGGGGAAACTAATAACAATTATGTGGTTACAAATGGAACGGCACTCGGTTTTGTTTTTGAACGTAAAATGGCTAACACATTTTGTTGAGTCAATCATACATTAGAACTCGTACATATTTACTGTAATTCACAATTGGCAACGTTTTAATCGGGAAACATTAATCCTTGCTTAATTAGTTATAAGCATTTTCATGCGAAATTCAATTCACCCTTTTATTGTGGATGTTAGTAGGTAATAGCACTCAGCAGTTTCTCAGAGGAATAATTCAAATATCTCATTTGACGACTTCCGGGTGCAAAATTATAATCAAAGTAATCTTAATTTGAACAATTTTAGGAATAAAGGTATTTCTATAATATTTACATATATCTACATTTAAAATAAATATTGTAAATACTAAATAGTAATATTTTTTTTTTAGGTCGTCATATTAAAAAAAAAACTCATCTAATTTATATTTGACTCATTTTTCTTGAAATCGAACATCATTTCCGCATTCGGTGCATCTAAACTAATCCAAAATCAATCGGACGTTTCGGCCGTTAGATTACTCCACTTTTACGACGTATATCGTAATCTTTTCGCTACAATTTCTTCCGGGCCGAACTGATCGTGCTTTGGGAATCGGCGATGGGAATTCTCGCGGCGAAAGGTTGGGAAGCACTGTATTAAAGCCGACGTCTGGCTACGTTGCCGCACTCTCACCGAGTCCCACTCTTCTATCGACCGAGCGCCGTTGCCAGCTCCTTTTCCGTGCCTTTCGCGCCCCTTTCGACGAACAGCCCTCGTCCCTCGCGACCGCGCGTCGCTCCGCGTCCCACTTTTCCTCCGTCTTTCTCCGCGAAATTCCGCCTTCATCTCGCTCTTCTTCCACCCACAATTTTCGGCCGACCTCCTCGCCTGAAACTTCTCGACCGCTGGTTATACACTCTGGTTCTTCTTGTCTTTTTGCCGACCTTTTCCTTCCTTTTGCGTTTTAATCGCCCCCCCCTCCCTCTCCCATCTCCCCACTTTTGAACAGTGCCACCAGCGCCATCTGACCAATTTTAGGTCGGCTTTTCGCGCTCTCTACGCGCAATAATTACTCGGATAAAGCAACCCCCGACACCGTGTCGACCTCAATTTACAACTAGGCCTTTCGAACTCGACGCCTTTCTTACTTCGGCTTTATTGCACGACTCGCAATTCAAGGGACACTGAACGGAAAAGAAGGCGGAATTAAATTTTCGATTGGCCGTGATTTGTACAGCGAGAAAAACGTGGCCGGAAAATGGACGGCTTCTCATGGGAATTCAGGGACATCGAAGATAAATTCGACCATGTATCTGTTATATGTAGTAGGTCGGTACATATAAATCCACTAGCCTAGTTTGCTGACAGTAAATTGGGTTAGTTTTGTTGCGTTGAATTGAGATAACTACGTTAATAATAATGGCATTTTTATTCGTGAATAGGTACATGAGCATGGATGTCAAGCAGAGATTTCGAAGGTTTATAAATAGATGAGTGACAGTAGGCTACTTTGCTGTTTGTACACAGCTGAAAAAAGTATATAATAATTTTTTAAAAAAAGTGTCTCGTTTTGAAACATTTTTCGTGTTCAGGACAGTAATAATATTTCAAAAGCATACGAATCGAGACACTTTTATGTATTAGACTTAAATTTGACGTGATACGATAAAGGTAAAGTGAATTATAGTACTCTTTAAATGAATTTACAGTACTCTTCAAGATCAATTTTTAATCCTGAATATTTTAGCGGAAATTCCAGAATTCATCGTTCTACGTCATTCTTGTTTACATGTGTATTTATAAACATATATTTACATAAAAGCAAAGTCCTTCAAAAATCGATGTCAAGCGACGACGCCCTCTGCATGAAACTTTATCGATTTTTCCCATAAACTTAATAGAACATCGTCGAAATGTGTTAAATGGACAAGTTTCTCGTGATTCATGTTTTGAAACTTTAGTAATATTCACGCAACCAAACGCTTGTACAAAAACAACACTTTGAAAACTTTTATAAGCTATTTTTGTGCAGGAAACATTTCCCAAACGGCAATCAATTTAATTTGCCCTAAGCCATTTATCGATTCGATGCAGAAAATTCATTCAAAACCATTTCATAATTTCTAGAACTTTTCTCCACTACGAAAATCAACTGATCAAAATGTGTTCCAAGATGAAAACACTCGTACATTTTTCACAAGATGCAACTTTCAAACCACTGGCGAGTGTTTTCAATCGAAATGTTGGAAAATAAAAAATATAATAATTATTTTTTATTTTTTACATCGTTTAACAGTCGAATAACCTCATGGGTCTGACAGACCCGATCGGATAAAAGCAGTAAAATAATATATAAATCTATACAATAATAATGATGAAAAATTAATAGCCATCTAAAAAACATTGAAATACATTTTTTTTCTTTTTATTTCCCAGTTTTTTAATTTTTAATTTCATTATTCTGATACTTTTTATACCAAACTTTCATTATCATCTGAGGTGGATAAGTAATTAAACACGTTCTTCCATTAAATTACATTCTTTCATGGAGGCTAACATAGCTTACTGCTTCTTAACCCGGAAAAAAACGTTGAAAACTCGGAAGGCAATTTAATAGCAATTGCATTAATCATATTCGGAAACGCCTGCTCGACTTAGCTTCTTTTGGACAAATTAATCCCCGTGATTGAATTCTGACTCTAATCGCCGCCACCTCTGTCTTCCACCCAGTTTGGTTTCCATTTACGAAATTATTCGGAAATTGTATTTACGCTGCGCAGCAGCAACGAAGTTAGGCTAACTAACTGATCGAGAACTACGTCATTGAGAATTCGTGTTTATGAATAGGTAGTTGATCAAATTGACCACCGACCGATATTAGTGGCCAGTCTTGGTCAATGCTTTTTGCGGCTATTGTTACAAGCACCTAACACACGTTACGTTAACGCCGTAAGTTCGACATTAACCCTTTGAACCTCGAACAAAGACGTAGGTTCACAAAAGAATTTTTAAGCGCATTTACACTTTTGAATGCAGTGTTTTATATTCATGCTTTATATGTAAAATGTGATACGCCCGGTGGGAAAAAGTGTATGCAAAATGTCTCGAAGTGATAGAAAATCGGAACGAAAGAGTTTTGGAAAATAAATTAGGTCTACTCTGTGTTTCAACTCGACATGTATAATGATCGTAAGGAAAAATAATTTTAAGTTATATTCGCCTAAGTACGTCTCGCTATTACACTGTTCAATGTTTCCCCGAAAATTGAGAAATATTTCCGAAAAATGTTTCAATTATTCACATTTCAAATTCATCCTTTCCATCGTTCAATATTTCCATACGTAGTATATTACTCAGCGCACGCTTGACAAAATTGTCACGAAAAAGTAACGTCACGTTCGTTTGGACGTTCCGTTTCGGTTTAAACAAATCATTAAAATTTTCACGCAAGCAAACAAAATAAAACTAAGCGTCCCGTAAACAAACCGACAAATAGAAAATACTCGCCCGATATGGAAAAACATTTTTTTTTCACCTTAATGAACAGAGCGCCCCGGTAATACGATATGTCACAGGCTCGTGCTCCGACTGGTTATTTATTTGTCGAAAAGCAAACCACACGGGCCGGACAAAAAACACGTCAAAATATTAACGAAACGGTCGTCGGGGAGAAGTAGCGACGAAGACGCGAGTTGGAAACTGTTGGGCCGTGAATTGCCGCGGAAACGGTCGTCTCCCGATAAAAGCCCGTAATTTATTCAGCGGTGCGGTAATTTAATGCAGTCTTTCGACGTCATTAATTTGTTAAACACCCTGTAATCCTTTGTAGCGCGCATCGACGGATCGGCGCATTGTTCTCGCACGTAAACGCGGGCGCAAATCTTGGGGCGAGTGTTGCGATTAATGCGACTTTTCTCGTCGGGCAGCGCGCGCGATTCGCAGCGACCAACTTCGCAAATTAATACAGCCGAGAAACGAATTTGTTATTATTGCATTAATGCGATTCTTCCGACCAGCCAAATCCTTTGCTGCCGCTCGCGATCGATCCGCGCCGATGCATTTTAATGCATTCGTTAAGAATACACTTAAAAGACAAAGAGAAAAGCGGACTGAAAGTTAACGAAACACTTTTAACGTTCGTTTTATACATTCATTTTCATGAATAAATTCCGGCTCAAGATGGTGTAATGAAATTATTATTTTGTAAGTAGGCAAACAGATAGTTTTTAGCGTTGAAATACTTTTAGACGGTTCTGCGAACTCGAGGGATTATAAAGAGAATTCGTTTTTTAATGGCGCAATGTTCGCTAGAGTTTCTTTGAACTGTCGAATTATTTTGTAATCTTATGATTGTCGAATTAATTTTTCGATTCTACGGTTACAGTGTAATTGTTGGAAACGTTTCATTTTTTCTTATGTTCAGTGTAAAATTGACAATTATTTTGCAGTTTTACGATATAACAGAGTGACTTTTACGAATATTTCCTTCTTTGTCAAAATGTTAATTAAAAATGGCAACTTTGCTGTTTTTGCATAAGAATCTTTGTGGTGCGACGATACTTATCACGCGCTGTATAATCAGTCTATTTGTTAAGCCGCGTCTAATGTCGAGAAACTTGTCTCTAAACGACATATGTCGCTCGCAAATCATATAAATGGAACGATGGAATTGCACGAGCCATATGTGCGTTAGCTGCGCGGAAGCCCCTGTTGCGTCGGCAACGTCAAGAGTTCACACATCCACTTTGTTGAAATAAAGAAGGCCCTTGGTGGTACATGATATTGCAAATAAAATGAATTAATTAAGCAATTATGTAAATATGCTCACGTGTAACGAGCTTTCGGAAAACGTCAAGGTATACAACGCACGCAAATTAATAAATTCGCAAATTTTAATTCGAAATTAAAATTTGCTTTTCTGGAGAGAAAAAAAAAAGCAATATAATTGGACGTTGATAAAATATTATTTTTCGAACGAAAAGCAATGTAATTTGTGTACGAGGCTTTGTTTTTTTCTTTTTATAACTGAATTGTAAATAACGTGGGAAGAAAAATTTGCTATAAATTTTGTCACAAATTTCGATGGAAGCATGGTCGGACGATGGATTGATATCTTCAATAGTTCTCGACGAAATTCGGTCAGAATATCGTAAAGTTTATTGCGGAATGATAAATTTCCTATAAAGTGGTGAAGTTTACTATAAAAGAGTAATGTTGCAAAATGGTGAATTTTATTATGAGACGGTAAAAGTTTAGCTTTAAGCTCGCAAGATTTTATCAGTTCGTTCTTAGGTAATGTCTTTATGATATTCAAATTTATGACGACTGCAACATTTGTCTCGCTATGAAACATTTGTTTCGGAAATAGATTAAGATATCGTCATAGTGCTCGAGTCGTACGAAAAATATAAAAGTGAGTAAATAAATACACAAAGAAATTGAAAGGAATTATTGCAAATTTTCATGTAGGCAGTGGCTCAAGTAATGAAATCTGGCGTACAAAAAAAATTTCTCCATCAAACCAAATTGTCCCTGAAAATCATACAGTGGAAGTTTAAATTTTCTTGCAACGTATGCAAAACTCCATTAATTTTGAATGACAATACTTGAGATTATAATGAAAAAAAGTAAACGAGCAAATAAAACATTTCATATCAAAACATTTTCAAATAGATTTTATTGAAAAATTTATTTTTCCATAAATAAAAGTATTTCCAAATTGAATTCGTAGCAAACTTCGTATTTCCATCAAAGTTATGCAAACGTTTATTTTTCTTGACTGAACTATTTATCGAATGAATTTGAGGACAATGAAATCTTAACTTACAGTTTCTAAATGTTACTAATATTTTTGCAAACATCACCTAATATTTTTGCAAACATCAACTAATATTTTTGCAAACATCAACCCAAGCGGTGATTTTCGCACGAAGCAACAATTGCGAAACGCCGATAAACATCAATCCGATCGATGTCAGACTAATGGACGTGCACAGGGGCTCGGTCCAGCGCGAAATGTCGCACGCTGCGGGCGTCGCGTAGATCTTAATACGTAATAACGGCGCTGCGCACCGAGATGTGTTACGTCCGATCCCTTTACCTTGGTCTCCCCCGGAATAATGTACTGTAATGAAGATTAATCTCGCTCGGCGGCTGGCAACCGCGCGTCCATAAATCATTTCGAATCCGTCCGATTATCATTCAAATCAGCCGCGCTTTTGAGCCGCGCGATTGTCATCACTCGAGCCTGAGAGCGTTCGAACGCGGCTGCCGGAACGCGACACTTTCGTCGGCTCGAGGCAGGAAAAACCTTGTCCGAATGATCAATCAAGATTGAAGCTGCGCGCTAACGAGACCAGAGGTCAATTTTTCCTTCGCTTCCTGGTCGCCCGAACCTCAAACGCTTGCTTCTCGTTCAATCGGCCGTAATTGCCCTGCAATTCAGTTACACGGGCGGACGGAAAAACGAATTTTCGTAAGGTTTATTCATTAGATATTATTAGATGACATATTAAGCAACAAGATTCAGACGGCAAACATCTCATTCAGAAAAATATGGATAATTAGATGGGATCAAATAAAAAAGTGTTACATCGGTAGAATAGAAAATTTTCCTATTAAACAATTAGTACTCATTGATTCTCGATATTAAATTGGCATTTTGCTTATTTCTAATAAGTTTCAATTCATATTTTACATGGTCAAAGTTGACGAATTTTTTCAACCAGGGATTTGATCACGTTTTAAAAAACCATAACTTTACTCGACACAACTATTTTGATTCGTCAGTTACGTTGCATTAGCATTTAGAAATGCAACAGCACTGACCCATTCTGCGATTATTTCAACGCGACCGTCGACGGCGAAATATCGTCGGTAAATTAAAGTTTTAACGACGTGGCGGCGCTATGACAGCGATCGTTCGGCAGAAGACGAGTCAGCGCAAAGCGACTTCTCCTTGCCAGATGATTTCACGGTGCCAAATCGAAATGACAACGAGAAAGACGCACAAGCGATCGTTACCGTGAGGAATCGTGACACACCAAGACGCCGGTTGATTTCGCGAGCGAAATCGATTTGTTGGCGAAATGTTTGCAGAATTTTCGCTCGTCCACTGGTTCGCTCGTATTTGGATAGGGGGCGTACATTTGCGCGGAGAGTATAAGGCAATTATCCAAGTATTCGTTGTTATTTCGCCCGATTATTGATTTATCGACCTTCATTGGCGCACATGTGCGCGATTTTTCATCCTCGCTGTTCCGTTAGGTGTACCTGTTTTACGTTCGCGATTTCCTTCTTTTAAACATTTATGATCGAAAAAAGAGTAAGTGTTAAGTGATACAAATGTTGGCCCGTTACAAGTGGAAAGTAGAAAAAAGAACGAGTTGACTAGTTCGATTGATATGATTTTTCGAGTACCTTTTAATTTATTAAGCTTGATCAGTGGTTGCCAATTTTTAAATACGAATTATCAAATGTGCAATGTCCTTGGGTGAAAATTACATTTTTAGAAAGTACATTGAAATGAATCGTTGACTAAAAAAATATGTTGGTTAACATTTTTATAATTCTTAGACATGCTTTGAGTAGTTATTACAGAACGCGGATTGGTTTGTTTGTTTTCAGTTTTAAAAGATGAAATTAATCACAATCGAATTACATTTGTTATAATAAAAATTGAATTCCTTTTTTACTTGGAAAAAAAAATAAATAATAAAAATTACTAATTTAACCAATTAGTAATTTTTGTTAGTTCATAGTAATAAGTATATACTTGAAAAAGTGTTTCAAACGAAACATTTCATTTGAATTGAACAACGAATTAATATAAGCTGCGTAATACAATACAAACGTCCAAATTAAATGTAAAATAATTCTATAAAATATAAATTTAATTTCGTCTACATTCTTCGCTCAATGATGCGATGAAATTTCATTTTGTTACACCAAAACAAACAACGTTTAATAATTTTCAATATAAATATAATTTATTCAAGTGACGTTTCATTTATTTAACCACCATCAAGTCTCGAGTTGCGTAATATTAAAATTGTATTGTTGGTAAAATTAAATTGTTGCATTTATTGCATTATACAATAAATTTGTATAAAAATATAAAATAATATTTTCGAATAATTAACATTCTTTACATTACATTTCTTAATATTTACTTAAATTATTCCTGTTCTGTTACATGGCTTATTTGTAATTCATTATGATTCGTTGAAAAGTTGAGATTAAAACGGATAATCCATGTAATACACCCATAACTACATCACGTGGTAAATTATTAGATCTGTTCAAAACTAATCTACTTTTACTTCGCAATAATCCTTTCAACATAATTATTCTACGAAATTTACTCGATTCCGATAAACTGAGATAATTAATGAAACCGTCTCCAACCAACCGACAAATCCTTCCCAAATTTTACTCCAATAAGTATTACTTTGAACTAAAAACGCGTCGCCTCTCACTTCCAGCGTTACATCATTTCATTATTTCTCATACAATTGTAAAAAAAAAAGGTGCTTCAAAGTAAACGTTACACGCGGCATGAATCATTGCGAAGGACAACTTTTCAATGACATTTCTTACGATTGAAGTGAATTTCGAGGAAAAAAAGAAAAGTCGAAACAAAGCTTTTACAGCAGCCTGCGAACTAACCGACTATTAAAACGTCGCGCCAAACGTGGCCGATCATTCGAATCAATAATAATTTTATCAATTATTTATTGCGATTGAAAAGAAGCGGATGCCCGTTGAATGATAATGCCACGTAAATATCAGTTGTGAGTAATCGCACGTCTTTTGACATTCATCATTGATATTTATTGTGGCTGTGAATTATTATCAATGAACGTCTAGCAGGTTAAGCGGCAAGGTCAAAACGGTTTCACATAGTACCGAGAAATGTGTATTACAAAATGCACTGTTAAACAACACTTCCCACGTTATTGACCAAGTAAGCGTGTGCCGCTTGCTTACGTTTGAGCTCGCGGTTCTTTTCCGCGCAACGGCCATTTTCGTTTGGCTCACCAATGCGGTCTAAGAAAAATATCATTTTCAGTTCAAGAACCACGAAGATTATATATCGTTTTTATTCATTCAATTTGACTGAATAACACAACAAGCAATATCAAAAGAGCAGCAATATTTATTGTAAGAAAATATCAATCAATTAATAGTTAAAAATAAGAAATCTTGTCGGAATATAAATATAAATGTATCAGTAGAGTATTTAATATCGTGATTTCAAATATATTGTATATATTTGACAAGTATATTTTAATCGATTAATCTATTATTTCGATGAAAAAATTCAAAGGGTTACATAAATACGAGCCATGATAAATATTTTTAAAACGTATCATCAGCTTCGTAAGTACACTTAAACCTCGCGCTTTTCGTCATAAAACTGAAGAGCACTCGACCAACATTTGAATTCGATCGAACGAGTTATTGATAATGCAAATTGCAGATTGTTTTGCACGATTAATGTATATCATTGCGTTTGGACAAAATCATTGAAATGCACCGTGCCAATCACGCGCAATCGTAGCTTCGGTTGACGGTGATCATCCAGTTTCACAATTTCTCGATATTTTAATAATTACTGTTCTAGCTGTAGAAATGTGACAAATTATCATGACAGGAAAGTTGAGAAATCAGGATGGATTCTTAAAATTTACAGTGAACAAAATGAATTTTGCGATTTATATCTTAACTTTTACAAACGTTATTTGATAAATATTAAAAATAAATATCGACCGAATTTCAAAGTTTAATTCGATTTTTTTATTTTGTATACATTTATTAGAAGATTATGCAAAATGAAATAAAAAGAAATCCATTTCGGATAATGTAAGTTCGAAAATCGTTAAATTTTGAATTTATGAAATAAGACTAGCGATAAATGAATAATAAATTAAGTAATATATATCCGAAATACAAAAGAATCGGAAACGCGTATATTTTTAACACTTAAAACGTGGACTCGCAAAAAACACAAGGCACTGCGTGTTAAGTCGATTTCGCTGTAAAAATAAAAGCTAACGCGCTTTATTTATTGCATTACAATACGTTATAAATGAATTAAAACTTTTTTTACACAAAAAGTCAGCTATTTTTACAACCGGCCAGGCGCAATTTTACGATTTCTCGCTTATTTTGCGACGATGTTCGAGAGCCATGGAAAATATAGAAGAAATGAGATTATCGCGAAAGCTTTTAACGCCGTTTAAACGAATAAAAAGTGACATGGCTCGATTTGACTAGTTGCCAATACAATTTGCTTTTCGGTCGATTAATGTGGTCTCGGCATTTTTTTTTTTCTTTCTTTCTTTCTCCTCGGCACTAAAAGATGCGCGCGCTGTCAGGAAAAATTTAGCCGACGTTAATGACGTTCGGGCTTAAGAAATCCGACCGAATAATTCCGGTGGAAGACAATTTATTGTCAAAAGGCCGCGCGTATATGAATAAAAATCGAATATACTCTCGTGGTGAAATTGCGCGTTATGTTTTTCCCATACAACTTTCGGCCTTTGAAGCGTTACTTTTAATTTTAATATGCAAATTTTAGAAGAGAAAGTGCCGCGTTCGCCAAGAAAAATGACCTAGATGAATTAAGTCAATTCAGACCTCTTGTGCGCGCAACGTATAATCGTTATGCGAGATTACGACGATTTTTACATAACCACGCGAGATTCATGGACCGCAGGCTCGAAAGTAATCGTAATTAAAGCGAAATGTCAATACAAAATTATTGAGGAGCTACTCAGTGAGTTTACGACGTTTTAAACGCTTCAAAAAGTCATTAAGGTAAATGCTTTCTTACATTTTACATACGCATTTTAACGACAGCCCGAAATTATTTTGAAAGTAATTTTTGGATACAGAGTTTTTTATTATTTTCCTTTTCATTTTACATAAAATGGCTGTACACAATTTTTGTCTCAATTGGCCACATCTCTCAGTGACGAAAATAAATTTTCAGCGAATATATTTTAATTCGTGACGGATAACAGTGAAAATTATTAATAAAGTACGATTCCAATCGTACTTTGAATATCTCTGCAGAACTTTGGCTGAAATTCAAAAAAATTTTCAAAGTTTCCCGAATCGATGAATTTTGGTGAACTACAGTTCTCTATTCCTCGGGGAGTATACCTGCAAAAAATCAGACATTAGTAATGAAAAAAGTTTGAATTTTACGAAAAGTATTTTTATGGTCGAACTCGTTGGTAAATACAAAATGTTACGAATTTATCAATGAATTTAGCAGTATTTTAGGCTGTAGATTATTTCACATTTACGGATTTTCAACGAACATTTCTGAATTCAAACTAATCAAGTTCATCAATCATTTAGCTCACAGGTAACTGCTATCTAAAAGACCGATTTTTTTAACATCTTTCTCCAATACACTCATTGAATCACGTCCATTTATAATATTAATCGTAAAAATCGGTCGCACCGCGAGCAATCGACGAAACGACGAAAAAGGCCAGGCTGCGTTGCATCGCTCGATTGTTTGCTTATTAATTGCCGAAGAATGGCGTCGAACGACGCACGCGTCGCCTTGGCATTTATCTCGAAATGGATACGTGTTGAACAATAGCCATTTCCAATGAGTCGCGAGTAACGAGCACGTATCCCGAAGACACGTGAAATCTCGCGATCGCCGATGCGCCTTAACGCATCGACCGTGTTGCAACGCAAGCGCTGGACATCGGCACGGTTAATTGCGCAATGCAATTAATAACGTTTCCGTTGGTAATCAACTATCCAGCCGCGCAATCATGGCCGCCGACCTTTGTTTTCGTTGCCGAAAAGTTGGCCGAATTAATATCTCACCGGCTTCGATTTTTCCCCTTCCAGTTAATGAAAACTTGCCTCAGACTCATGCTCAACTTTTCAATTTCGCCAACATTTCAATTACTCGCATTTTGCATTCAAACTTCCGGCATTTCTTTTCGATTTGAAGGTGAGGATTTAATGTTATACGCTTAGGGTATATCGAAGTTCTGCGGTTTTGAAAAGCGAATTTCTTTTATAATACGAGGAAAAATATATATAATATATGTATTAAAATTATATTGCATAGAGTATTTGTAAATTAGTGTAACAGTAATTTGTTATTCAATTATAATGAGTAAACTTAAAAGTGCGAATGTGCAAGAAGTTTGCAACGTTAATTGCAACGAAATTTTAATAATCATTTCGTTCATCAACAATCAAAATTAGAACTTGAATTTATATCAGAGCATTATAAAATGAAATTAATTTTTTTCGTTTACTTTCTTCGTTACAAGTATATTGTTTTTGATTGAAAATGTATGAAATTTGGAATTCGTTGCAAATAAACGTTGTAAACTTCTTACCCATAAAGTGCGACTAAATTAATTACTACCAATAACAATGTTATATCTGTGTTGATGATGGACCACACATTTTGATTAAATCAAGCGATTTTTTAATTTAAAATAACAACGCCCTAAAAATTGGATAATATTTCAACAATGTCTTCCTCAACAAGAGCTTGACATAACACGTACCAAAGTTCAGCAATATCCCAAACCCAAATCCTCATCGATTAAGGACAAAAACACATACGCGTTGTGTATAAAGTACACACGAAGTGTGCAGAAGGTATGTTGAAACTTGGCGATTTTTCAAAAGCTAATTTCGTTAGCGCACGAACGCCAACAAAGGATTGTCTTAATCCCACGAAAGTCTTCCGCGAAGGCGCTGGCGAAACGTCGGGCGTTGCATTAAGCAAATATTACACATTGCTCGGACGTGCGACACGTGTTGATTAAACATTCATCGCTAATTAAACACCGCTTGCCGACTGCATTTCTCGTGGGCTAAATAAAAGCGGAATATTAATTAAACGGTAATTGAGTTATCGAATAATCGTGCGATAGTCGAGCCCCGTGTCAGCCGTTATTTATTCTAATTACCGTTTAATTGCTCGCTCGAAAAGGAAGCAATTCGTTGCTGGACTTTCTCCTCGCGCGGCACCAGCGCGACACGTTCAATCGCAGTTGTGTTTCGCGCGGGGCTCGTTTCGAATTTACTCACCATTGTTCACCGTTGCCGAACGACATCTACAGTTTTTTTTGACTCTGTTTACAGGTTAATCTTTTTCTTTTTTTGCGAGCCATTTTTTCGCAACCTCGTAAAATAAAAGAAAATTTAAATGGAACTAGTGATATGCAGATGCAATATGTACAGTGGAGGTAGCTTGTTTTAATTTGTGTTCAAAAAATTTATTTAATGTATTAGTAAGTACCGGAAGATTGCAACACTTTCTTTGCAACAAATTTGAATCAAAGAAAATATTATCGATACAAAATCAGAATTAGAGTTTTAATCTTCAAGATTAAAAATTAATTCAATGATATACAGGCTTGACA
>JABFOV010000595.1:0-35271 GCA_022817685.1 Aradophagus sp. ZL-2020 | reverse complement strand
ATGCAGTCTACCACGTGACACTCACCTATGTCGACAACATAGTACACGTGTAGAACGCACTTCTCATCTAGTACTCGTGATATATACGACGTCTTACAGTTAGCAGTGTACACTTGTGTAGTGTATACAGTATATGCCTTACTTTATTTTTGTTTTTTTTTGGGTTTTTTTTTTTTTTCTTAGGTTCTGCTTTTATATTTCGGAGATTGACATTTTTTTTTTTTTTTTTTTTTTTTTTTTTTTTGTTAATGAGATTGTAAATTAAATCATGAAATAGCTTCGTGAATGGACTGTTATAGAGAAGGTGAAACTGATTTATTTGCATTTGATATGGACGACGATAAATAAAGATACTGTGATTGTTTACTTGATGGACAATTGCAATGTTTACAAGATAAATAATAACTTTTAATAATGGATATTGAAAGATTTCATATATTTTTTATTTTTATGCGTTATTCAAGCGAGTGTATGTGTATTTTAATATTCGTTCGAAGTAAATAAAACGCAACAATGAAAAAATAAAATTCGTTCTAATTTCATTTTCGTTCACCCTACCAGTAAATAATAATGAATAACATCAACAACAATAATAATAATAAAATGTCACGTATTTAACATTGATGTTTAATTTAATACTCGATTATTTATCGATTTTGTTCATCAAGGACCTAAAATGGGAAATTTAAATGTATATATGTTTCATCCATTCACATAATACAAAATATACAAATTCACAACAAAACACATCCGTCGTCGGCCTGTTTGTTTACATTTCTTTAACTTATGTTTTACTTTCACCATGACGAACTTTTCCACAGCGACCGTTTACTTTCGGAGGAGGGTTTTCTTTTGTTTTGTTAGCTACAAGGTGGTTGGTCCGGCCAAGTTTTTGCTTGTATTTAAAATAATGACCGCGGGTGTTGAACGCGCAGCCAATAAGCTCACGAGGTACAAAAGAACCGGCGAATAATAGGAGATTCGTTAGCGTGTGGATTCGCGTCACTGCCGCATGGGAGGGGCGAGGGGAACGGCGCACGTGGGCGGGAAACGCGCTGCTTGTATTCCGAGAGACAATTTCCTCCACGAGAGTATAAATGTGAGCAAATTTTCGAGAATCCGCGTGTGGGAGTCATTGATAGAGTTGCTTATATAGTTATCGATACCATCGATTCTTTGTCAGTTGAAAAGTAAATGTCGCTAACTTGCGTATAATAAACGATTTTGTAATAATTTTTCTGAAATTGTGAAAATGCTGGTAACAATAATTGTCCTAATTAAGGAATAAAATATCGATGTATATTCGTCGATTTGTATTTATTTAATGTATCATAAAAATCATAAATATGATAACTATAGTTTATATTAATTTCTGTTTACAAACATTTTTGAAAACTATTTTGTTTTGTTTTGTATCGACTTCGTTTGTTTATTATATATAATAAATAAATATGCTTGGCAGTGTTTTGAAAATTAAAAACAAAAAGCAGTTATTTTCAATCGGTCCATTAAAATGTACACCTACTTCTAATCAAAATTTGGTCGCAATTTTTGTCCCACGAATCGCTGTCATCGAACTACACCAATTTCGAGTTATGTATCTATGTTGACTCGCTGAAAAGTGTCTCATCGAAAGAAGAAATGCTATTATCTTGACCCCGACGCAGAGGTCACTAGTTTTGTTGGCGTTATGTAATACCTGATAAAATTATGCTGTACCTTATGCACAAACACTGCCATATCTTGCGTTAACAAAACGCCGAATTGTGATTTCGTTTCGTAACTTTCGGACGAGTCCCGGTACGGTCGTTTGATACATGATACTAGTTACTGTTTGGAAGCATATGAAAATAACGAGGTTGGGTATTGACTTAGAAAAATGTTAAAAGGTAAAAGTTGATAACTTTTAACTTGACTTTATTAAAAATGATTTGAAGATGATTGTAGTTATTTTTAAATTTTTATTGTTAAATTTTCAGAAATTCTAGTGATGTCAATCAAAACGGAATTTTTTAAAAATATTCAAAAAATATACGATTAAAATTTGTATTTTATTTAAATTTATAACGAAGTTGAAATTTTATTATTGACGTTAATTTAATGGCACTAGGATTTTGTTAATTTTAACTTTAATTTTTTCGATTAACTTCCCCAACCTTGGAAAATAATAACCGGGAAATTTGGATTCATTTATACAGCAATCGCCAAAAATCGACAGTTTCTCTCGCACATATTACTTGTTCCTCCATTATTTTTTTATGAGAAACAATTAAAATAAAAAAATTGTTCTAAAAGCTTATATATATATATATATATATATATATATATATATATATATATATATATATTCAAACAAAAAATTCTCTCATAAAAGTCATACAAAATAATCAAAAATAATAATAAATAATAAATAAAAAATTAAAAATAATATATATAGGAAGTATTAAATAATATTATTTCAATCAATTTACGTCGTTGGCTAAAATATTTTAAAAACGAAGTTCTTTTAAAATTATTTAAGATAATGACCCCGTTTCGACCTTACTTTAATACGAGGCGTAAACAATTTCATACCTTGTTTCTGAGTTTTCGATTGGTTGTCATCCAGGCCAATAGGGTTCCAGGTAAAAAAGTTTAAGACATCAGGTAAAAGACATCATCCCTTCGCGGGCCCGACCAATGGCACAGCGGCAGGTGTTATCGTGCCTTCACGAGGAAAGACCGCCCTTGTAAAAACAAAACATAAAGTCATCGTTAGGTGACACTCAAAAACACCACCAATTATTTGCACGAAAAAAAAGAAATGATATAAAAATTAATATTTCTTCGACAATTACATTTTCTCGACTAGTGAAAATTACTATCAGAAGTATTTAATTTCATTAAACGAAGTAATACGAAATTCAACTCCACAACAAGAAAAAAAATTTCTTGCACTTATGCGCATAAAGAAGAAATTGTTAGACCAAAAGTCAGGCTGTATTTACAAAATAAAGTACAGAAATATATAAATACACTCAACTCTCTCAAAGGTCATCATCTCAAATGTAGCAAAGCTCTTGAATGTTACGAGAATTTACTCTCTAATGTAACTAATTTGGTTGTTCTACTTCACCCCGTTTACCCCCACCACTGCTACATTTGAGAATGTTTTCTTCATGACATTTACAAGTGTGAGTGTACTCGAAAATAAACAAAAGTCGAATGAAAACATTGCTGACTTTTGTTTACATTGTGTGTTTATATTATGTTCTTCCTTTTTGCTCGTTTGAATACCATTTAAAGAAAGTATTAATATATAGTATGCATTTTTTCGATAAACAATATTGTTAATAATTGAAGATGCCATTTGTAAGGACAAAAATATAAAAATGGTAAACAAATAAAGATCAAATAAAAACATACCTGTTCTGTTTAGAAATTTGTTTATATGACCTCATTATAAATATATACGATAATATATATTATATAATATATAAATATATATTATATAAATATACGAATGTTCGCTCCATTAATACCGATTTGATATTAATATGGAATCAATATTAAATCAATATCGAACAGCCACGTGTAATTAACGTTTATTGAATATTGAATCAACATTAATTTAAAATGAAATTAAATTTATTTAGTCGTATCAAATACAAGCTTTTGCTAAAAGAGGACAAGCAATTCAATCACATAAACGCGTCCCTTTTCATCAATACAAAAAGTTTTCTCTGATAATGGACACACTTAAAATGACTGAATTGTCCATCCTTTATTTTTATAATAAAAAAAGGTTGTTTCTCGCTTCAACACGCTATTTAATTTTCAAACATGCCATGACTTGTCACTATAACTGCATCCATCTCACTTCCTCTCACTAAGCGAAACAAAGTCAGAACTGAACTATGCGACCCCTGCTTGCCACGTTTGGAAACATTTTCGCTGCAACAGTTTCAAGCGCCGCCGCTGGGCGACCCAGCAAAATCGAACCAAAACAAAGGAACAAGAACCGTGTGAGCTGTCATGTTTGACGTTTGTTCCTTCCACTGATGTTTTTTTTATTTTTGTTACTCATAAATAAATGATAAATCGACACCGCTTGCGGTGCAGTGAATCAAAAAAGAGAAAACCACTCCGGGGATTGAGAATTTATAAATTAACGGCAGTACATAAGTGAAACGAATAAAAAGGACAAATTGGAAGGATGTCTTGTGTGGAAGAAAACCCTGTTTTAACAAATCAAGACTTGCAACCGGACAATTGTTTTGATATCGCGGATGACAAGGCGCACACAATCGGGGATCTCCAGAGCGTGACAAACTCCGAGGTGGAGGAACGTATCGTCACGCTAAAGGCACTGTTGGAACGGGACATCAAAGCCGCAGATCTGAAATGGTCGCTTTTTGTCTCAGCCTGTCACACATATCGCTTTGACACTTGCTTAAAGCCATTCCCACCGATGTTTATAAAAAACGGCCACAAAGACATCGACGCTTTGGTATAACTTCATCGTGTACTTGGGTTACAATTTTTGTATCGTGTTAAAATTATAATTCAAATTATTAAAATTATTCTTTGAAATTTCTGACAAGCTTTTCATCGTTTAATTTGAGAATCATTGATTGAATTCATGTTTGTATAAATATGTTTATGTAAAATGTTTTCGAGAATTCGAATACTTTCATATGTATAACAAATTTTAAATATCATTCTTTCTTTCAAAGTTTCTTATACATGTAAGTTATATATGTACAAGTAATTGAATGTTTGAAAATATTTTACTTTACAGAACTTCATATATTAAAGTATGAAGAAGAATTTAGATGAGTTCTTTTGTATGCAACATATTTATCTATTTTATAAATTCATTATGAAAGAAGGTATGCATGATACGCAAAGTATTTACAAGGAGAGTTTTATATTTGAAATGATTTATCAGTCATACTTGCGTTTTGAAAATGATTAAACTTTCCATGCGATTTGTGATTATTGTCATCATTTTATCCAATTGAATATACCACTCAAATCTTTGGAAAGGGGGGATTAGAATGATGTATCTGATGTGATAAAATAATAATTACAAATTACACAGTAATTTTGCATATTTTTTATATGCAAGTTGAACTGGAGAATTGTTTTAAAATTGATATAATTAGATATTCTTTTTTATTTATTCCTAATAATAAAAGGAATATTTGATTACATATACTTTTTCCTATTTTTTAACAATATATTTAGAAGAAGTTAAAGTTATTAACAGTTATAATTAAATTTAATTAAAATGAAAAAAAGATTATTTGTAATATCATTTCTTGCAAATATAGACCTCTAAAATAATTAAAAATAATACAATCTAATTTAATATAATTATTTATTTTTACAGAGAGCAACTATTGAAGTTATGCCACCCTTGCAAGTTATATTTGAAGACCTTTTTAAGCCTGGAATATATGATCAGTATAAAAACATAATTGAATTGCTATATTGGGTGCTATTCACCCTTCGTGACCCGTATATTAAATCTGTCAACAAAGATTGTGTAAGTATGTTTTAATTCCTAATTGGATAATTAGGAATAATTTGGATAATATTTGGATAATTCTTATTTACACAATTGATTGTCAGTAAAAAATATAGGGTGAATTTGTAGATCACTTTTTTACTAATTTTAATTTACTGATTAGTAATATTAATAGATATTTACAGTTTCAGTCAGTATTATCCCGGGTTCCATCTGAAATGCAAACCGCAACGCCAAATTTGATATTTCAAGTTGCAAATGTAAAGCATTCATTGTCGGAAGAAAAGTGGAAAAATGTCAAAAAAGGACATTCAACTTTTTTTGCATATCATGGAAGTAAAATAGAAAATTTTCATTCCATTCTACATTATGGATTGCAGCAGAATATGTGTAAGGTAATAACTAACTCGAATGTCGAATTTACTAGGTAGGGTGTAATTCAGGTAAAATATTAATTTTGAAGAAAATTGACGTTGGTTTCAAGTAAGAACTAATATAGCTGTAGGAATATTTTTTATTTGTATCAGACTGACAAAGAAGTTTACATTATATAGATTCTGAATAAACAACGACAAGTCACTAGTCATTTAACTTTAACTAAAATTACTATTTTTACAATTATTTCACTAAAAAACGCTAAAATTTTATTTTACATTAATGGAAGCATTGAATGATACAAACAAAATTATAATTTAATGCGTTTGATTACAATCAAGATTTTTTAATTAACACTATTTATAGGTTGACCTGTTTGGAAAAGGAATTTATCTATCCAGTGAATTGGGAGTTAGCTTAACTTACAGTCAAGTTGGATGCAGCTGGGGTGGAAGTCTTTTAGGCAGCGAACTGAGTTGCGTCGCTGTATGTGAAGTAGTCAATCATCCAGATGTGAAACGAGGAGATACAAGTAATCAGTTTACATTCAAACACTTTATTTTTTAAAAGAAGTGAATCATTCCTAAAATTAAATTTATGAACCTTTGTTAACAGACAACGCCAAAAGAAATATCGTAGAAGATACAGTCGGGGGAAAAGTACCAAACAAATTTTATCTTGTACAAAACAGCGAACTGGTGAGAGTGAGATATCTTCTAGTTTATACCAGGGATTTTGGAATAGTAAGGTATGAATTCTTATTCTAAGAAAGAAAATGATAGAAAATATAAATAAATGCTATCTATTTTTAGGAATAAAAACAATACTGGCTTAGTTTCTTGGTTCAAACAGAATAAGCTGCTAACTTTTGTTATTGGATATGTCGTGTTTTTGGCATCTATTGGTATGACAAAGAACAAAGACTTTGAAAAGTACTATCGACTTTTTTTTCAAAAAGTTGGACTAAAATAAAATGTCTGTAACTCAAAGTGAAATTATTTATTGTATGTATATACTCAGTTTATATTCAGTAGATAGCAAATATACAAAAATTGTACCGTGGCAAAGAATCAATATTTACAAAAGTATTATAGAAAATGAGACTATTAAACATACTTCCACTTTCAATTTCTGGACAAGATGATAGAAAAATTTTCTGTCACTAAAATTCTTTCGCCATATTTATCTTCAATCTCAACTATCAAGTTCACCTCGAACTCTAAAACCATAAATGTTAAATGTTTAAACAAACTGCCATTTAAGTTTTCAAGAAATGTTAACTAAATGTTGTGTAATAATCTTACCGACTTTAAAATTGTTAGTGATAAGTGTCGGACACGTGAACAATCTTGGAAATATCATGTATATAGGTATTGCAACCCCTCGTGAGACATTGCCTTGTCCAAACTGTATATTTTGTATTTCAGTTGCTGAAAGTTTGTAACAAATGTTTCAGTTCGATATGATATAGATATTTATATGCTTTTAATTTAAATTAGACTGTAATATTTATCTCACCGTCTCTGGAATATCCTTCTGCGCATCCACATGTTTCAACTCTTACCAACTGAAGCTCAATAGATTTTATAGTGTCGGAACAATGTTCTATAACAATCTAGGAAAATAATTGTTAATGACAGCACAAATTTTATAATTTTTTTAATTTATTCTTATAGAAACAAAGTTTAAAAACAAACATTATGATGTATAATTTAAAAAAAAAATAAAATAAAAAAAGTGTATCTGAAAACATGGATTTTTAATAAATTTAATGAATTATTTAATAATGTGATTATAAGCTTAGTTCTATTTATATAAATTATTGTAACATTAAATTCATTTATTATTATATTACTTTTTTCATGGTAAGAAAATTAATTTTAAAAAAGTACCTCTCCCGTCAAAGGTTCTGACAATTTGCAGTACAAAGAATCCAGTCTTCCCGAAATACAAAAGTCAAGTGGGTCATACCACTTTGTATACTGAACAGACTCTGGAGTGATTTTGAAAAAAACTATTTTTCTGCTATGTTCGTTCTCAACCACTTTACCGGGTTTGTCTTCAACAATAAAAAACAATGACTTGCTTATGTCTTTGGCTAGAAAACTTCTCTTGATGTCACATCTAATTTGATATTGAATGTTAACAAACACTCCATGGTAGGTTTCATAAAATGTCTTATTCCCTTTGGGCTTTAATGGCAATTCAAATGGAATCTCTGTCTTTCCACTGGGTATTTTTCCTGCTGGTACCACATCCACTGTGTATTGTATTAATTGTATAGGCTATAAAATGTTAATATCAAATGTTTACAATTCAATTTTGCATTTTATTTTATTGGCTTTGGAATAAACCCTTCAATACTTAAAGAAGTGAAAACTAAACGCATAATTTTGATAATTTTACCTTCACAGAATTATAAAATGCTTCAACTATTCCCACAGTTTTTGAGCTAAGTTGTAAGTTTACTGATCCTTCCATGGTAAGGAATATTCCATCATGCTTCACATCAGAATCGGTATTTAATATAATTAATCCAGTAACATGTTCCTGCAAAAATATAAACAAACGTATATTTTATTCTTAATTTAAATATTGCTGAAAACTACAAGTAAAAACATTAGTTTAGGGATCATTTGTGTTTCCAACACGATTCATTTATCAAATGTAATGATAGAAAAATAAACTATATATGTAATAACAATAAACAACATTTCTACTTACTCCTTCATGGTAAATTTTGCTCGCTCGTTTTAACTCGATGTCAACATTTATCGACATTTTAACTAACTATTACACTACACTTTACTATCGAATTTATTTATTTATTTATTTTTTTTTTTTTTCATAAAATTATATTGTGTGTAGGTTATGTTTTGTACTGTCAAAATACTCTTCGTTCATATTAGGTGTATTTTCAATTGACAATAAAAAGAATAAAACATTTTTGTAATATATTTTTCAATGCAACAGTAGAAACAATCTACTATTGCTTAATAACAAAACGATTTAATCAAAATTAAATTAATACTCAATTATTAAATGCTTTTAAAGGAGCACTTTCAATTAATTTTTCATTTTCTTCTATATTCAATGAATTATCGAAATGTAATCGGATAAAGCCTAATATATAACTTTCATCCTTTTTGTTTACATTGTTGAAACATTTTTTCTCTTTATCAGATAACTGTCAAAATGTGACTTTAAGGTTATATTGGGTTATATCCACCTAACACATGAAGAGAAGAATACGAATCCAATCAAAGACGTTAGCTGTTTTCTATGTATTGAAGCAGAGAAGAATAAAATACTTTTAGAGTGTCGAAAATTAGTTGATTCAATTTATGAAGACAGATCTCTTTTGTATTTGGACATATGCAAAGTCAGTGACATGTAGCGAAAGTAACAGTCGAATGAGATGACGTTTATACATTTTATTTCTTTTCTTTGGTTTCACCTACAATCATTAAGTGCAAATTGCTAACTTAAATGCAGTGCAAATTATTGAAATGATCAAAGCGATTTTGGTATTCAATAATCATGGCAAACCACGACTTTCCAAGTTTTATCAATATTTTGTAAGTATCAAATGATGAACTATTCGACCTGTTGTTGATTTTAGGTTAACTTGTTCAGTGTCTGTCTTTTTTTGCCAATTGTTTATAAAAAATGCATCATTGACGTTTTAATTGACATTTGTAGAATCACTTTTATTTGATTATTCTTTAAACTATTTCAAATGTAACATCATTTTATAAATAAATAATTTTTAAAATTTCAATTTTTATTTAAGCGTGAGATTTATGATAATATTATAATAAAAGATTATATTTAATAAAATGGATAAAATTTAGTTATTGTTATTGTATTATTATTTTCATTTATGTAGCATTTAATATTCTATTGTATTTGATAAAGATAAACTTTTTATTCTATTATCTTTTGGCATAAGAAAAAAAATGATAACATTTATAAAAATGTTTGCATATTAACAATGAGATATGAGAATCAATGTTAATTGTCTGAAATGATCTATTGTATTTGTTACAGAATGAGGACATGCAGCAACAAATTATTAAAGAAACATTTCAACTGGTTTCCAAGAGGGATGACAATGTATGCAACTTTTTAGAAGGCGGCAGTCTTATTGGTGGCTCAGATTACAAATTAATTTACAGACATTATGCTACTCTTTACTTCGTTTTCTGCGTCGATAGTTCAGAATCCGAACTTGGCATTTTGGATCTAATTCAAGTATTTGTCGAAACGCTGGATAAATGCTTCGAAAATGTCTGTGAACTTGATCTCATTTTCCATGTTGATAAAGTTCACTATATCCTTAACGAACTGGTAATGGGTGGTATGGTGTTAGAAACAAATATGACTGAAATTCTCACAAGGATCGAAGATCAAAATAAATTGGAGAAGCAAGAGGTATCTTTGTTATTTTGTTTCTTCACTCTATAACAAAATGTAACTTTTCTTGATGTAGAAGTTAGTAGACAAAAATGTTATGGCCTGTTTTAAAATTCCAATATCTGATAGGTGGCAAACAAAAATAAAGATGAGACAACATTCAGATAACTTTACTAATGTTTAAATTTTTCTCTTTTTTTTTCTAATATTTGTCTCTTTTATTTTAGTTTGTCCCCAATTAAGAATTGTAATTTTTGAATTTTTTGTTGGAGAACTGTCTGCTGTCTTCCAAGTCATTCAAAGAACAATTAATATAAAAACAAGAATATGAAAATATAAATTAATAAGCAAAACTTGTATCTTGGTTAATGCTCAATATTAAACTCATACCAATAATTTGACAAGTATTGCTGTTTTTTTCGTTAATAAATAAAATCTTAGATGATGTTGATTTTAAAATAAATTTCAGTCTTTAAATCTTGAACAAAAATTTATATTTTCTTTAAATATAGAAATATTTTTGATTTATTTACTTGCTTATCTTTTTATATTATATCATATTGTTTTAGGCTGGTATTGCGGCAGCGCCTGCGCGAGCAGTTTCCGCAGTAAAAAATATGAACATACCCCAACAAATCAAAGACATGAAACTTCCAGACTTGCCTCAGGCCATAAAAGACCTGAAATTTTAAGCAACCACAACAGTTATTCCTCCTACATCAAGTGTCTCTAAGTTTAATCTGAAGAATGTTTATTATTTACAATTAACATCAACGCGATTGACTTGTTACTATACATTACTACGTTTTGAATAAAGAAATCGATGAACCAAGTCGTTCACATTTTCTCATTGACTGCTGGATTTGCATTATTGAATTCGAATCTATTGTAACCAAGAACCATTTCCATCTCGAATCACAGTGACAACTGTAGGTCGAAGACCTCGTGACATTTTTCCACAAACAATCACGATTCCAGTGCATGACTCAGAAATTTGTACCAGCGACTTGAGAAACATTGAGCTTGGGTGTGAGCTGCATGATCATTTCAGCCTGCGAAATTATAGTCTTTGTAGTCTGGCATTCTGTGGATTCAGAATCAAAAACCGATATATGACTAGTGAGATCAGGCTCTAAAAGCAAATAGTGCAATGAAAAAAAGTATCATTTGGAAAGTATTATTTTAACTGAACAATCCTCGAGTCTATTTCAACAAGTTTATATTTTTATTTGTCTTCATAATATAATACTAGATGATCATTATTTTCGAATGTTTGTTACAAATTGTATAATATTGAGACGTTATAAATTATGAGACGTTTTAACTGGAATCGATTAAAATTGCTGATTCGTGTCAAGTCTGAATGCATTACAAGAAACAAGAAAGGTGGATGAATTTCAGTTCAAAATTCTTTTGCATGTAAAAGCAGTGAATTGTGTCACTTCGGAAATGAATCAAGATTGCAAGGAACACTTGTTGCGATAAAATGAGTTTTTTTGTGACGTAACTCGATGTGGAACGTG
Source organism: Aradophagus sp. ZL-2020 (assembly GCA_022817685.1). Classification (NCBI taxonomy): domain Eukaryota; kingdom Metazoa; phylum Arthropoda; class Insecta; order Hymenoptera; family Scelionidae; genus Aradophagus; species Aradophagus sp. ZL-2020. Next base: position 23,445 of record JABFOV010000595.1, on the reverse strand, counting down.
GCATGTCAAGTGACCATGCATGTTCTGTCAAAAAAGGGCGATAATTCTTCGCGAAAAACCGTCTAAAAGTAACTTGGTAGAATCATGGTAGGAATTTTTAAGCAATTTGAATCAATTGGTCCATGATGAATGGAACCATGTAACTTGGCTCACTAGCCTTGAACTCTTCCAAAACGGAGTTAGATTGAATTACTTGAGTTTAAACTTGCATGGTATATCGATTAATAATGATGTTGCATTGAAAACAAAGAAACATAAGTGAAACATAGTGATAACATAGTGGTATTTTAATTTGAACTAAATAATGGATCAATTAAATATTAATAATTAAATGTTTTAATTTGAACTAAATATTGTACAATTTTAAATTGGGCGATTGCTTGTGTAAGTAAATAAATAAATCAAATAAATAAATAAATAATGGATGCAAAAAATGTATAGAACAATTGGAAACGTAATATAAATTCTGTTACATTGCATATGGCAGTTTTCTGAATCAGTTTTCTCGCTGCTGCCTTCGAATTGAGTAATATGTCACGCTCGTATGTGCATTTCGCTGAATGTCTAAAGAAAAAAAAAAATCAGAAGGTATTGGCTGACTGTATATCTGTGAATCTTCGCGCGTCGATGATAATTCAAGTTATCTATATTTTATGAAAGATCCACACTTACATAGATGTAACTACACGTTCGATGTCTGTCTTTAACTTATGGCTTTTTATACTCATTTTTATTTTGCAACTTTTGATTCCATTAAAATTATAATAAGTTATAATTACTCCACTGCTTTTTTTCAAACTTTTTTGTACAAAATTAAAAGAAAAAAAATTTTAATTTTTTGCCTACGTTTATTAACTTAGTTACAAAAAGTGAATTATCGTTGAGAATAAATCTTTGTGAAATCAAGCAACCCTGCCAACATAAAAAGATTCAAACAAAATATACAAAATACAGATAAAATTTTTGTAGGAGTGCTCCGAAAAATTCATTCTACCATCTTCTTCAAACGAAGACCGGTAGATCGGATCTCGATTAATTTATAGAACTCAAGCATCCTGATTGCGAGGACAATCACGTTCTCGTGAGCGATGCCATGCCGCAGACAACACGTGCATGCTCGTATTCAAAGTACAGCTCTTCGGCTGAGTGGGGTGGGACAAAGTGGGATGATATTCGCAAAGGGCCGAAGAAAAAAAATACTATCTCAGACACTATAAATGCTCTTACGGAGCCGCTACAGTACTGGTTAACTTTTGTCCTTCGCTACTGACCGCATTAAACGTAAACGTTGCTACGACAATATCGGCTAACTTAACCGCGATATGGCCATACAATCTTGCCTGGCGCTCCTTGCCGTTGCATTTTATTGCCATACCTTTTCGACCACTCAAGCAGGTAACTTATAAAATAATCACAACTTTTTCCCTTCGTTTGGTAAAAGTATCATTGCTTTCCTTTCATTTTAAAATGCTCGTTTGGAAATTCGAGTTTAAATTTGCAGTATAATTAATGAAATTGACATACTTTAGACTTAAAATAATCTCACTAGTTAAAACACTTGGAATACATTTTTTTTTTTTTAAATTTGCAAATTCCAAGCATTTTTTGGTAAATGAATTGAATATTGTCAAGATATATTTCTTGAATTTGTTTCCAGTTCCGCTACGTCCACTAATCAACAATGGCCGCATGTATTTTTCGCGAGACCAAGTATCGCCTTTCCGGACTTATCCCCATAGGACAATGATGTTTACCGGGTATTACAGACCCTCGAGTGGGTCTCGTGCAACTAATGTTTACGCACAAGGCAACGCGATCAGTGGTGGCACGTACCTTACTCGAATGGGACCGGAGCACTGGCCGACAGATGTGGGCGAAGGAGAGCGAACGAGACCTGCTACCAGCGCGGAAGCTCTGCCAGACTATGAGGGAAATGACGAATATGGAAATCGCTTCGACAGCGACGATGGCAACATTGATCAAAAGGTTTCTGAAAAGATTATTAACAATTTTACTATTCAGAAATATACGTATATTAAATGATTTCCTTAAATAATTATTAATAAAGGTGAATGTTGACTTTTACTGAACAAGAACAAATTGTTAAAAAAAAATAAAAAACAAAACGCTGAATTAGGGTGCATGTGAAAAAAGAATCAAAACTAAAATTAAGACCAGGGTGTGAGGAAACAAATCTGAACTACAATTAAATTAACGGTTCGAGGATGTGTTTTTTCGCACTCCACATTTAATCCCAGAACCAACAAATTATGTTGACTCTCTTTGTCCCATGTTTACAAACAAACTCATAGTTTTTTTCGCTCAAGACAAATGTATCCTAGTAATGCGTTCTAGGGTTAATTGTAGTTTTTAGATAACGAACGTACCTTTATGATTTCCCAATTTCCAATGATGATCTGCTGATTTCGGTGTTCAACGACAATGCAATTGAATAAAGTCAAAACAAAAACGATGAGTGACGTGTTGAAAAAAGTAGACACCAATAACAGCAACAGTCAATCGAATTCATTCCTAAATAACAGTTGAACGACCGTGTCACACGCGAATTCGTATATCATAAAACATAATATTGTCGCGAACTCTGTGATTACGTAAAACGAAAAATGAAAACGTAAAAAAACGAAACGGTATCGCGATAACGTATTTAATACATATAATGTTCGCGCCACGACGTTAATAATAAAACAAAACAATAGATGAGTTCACTATACGAAACGACGAAAGGAAGTGAGTGAGCAAACATGGCGGCGTCGGTGGCGTCGGCGGCACGAAAATGAACTAAAAGCGTTGTCGACGAAAATCGTCGCGAATGTTGTAACGTTCAACTCGACTTACAATAATAACAATGACCTTGCGGATTGTTTTGTTTACACAGTTTGTCCGAATCAATAACAAAGCTCTACGCCGGTTAACGGTCAACTTTTTAAATTGTATTTATCGTGAGGCGAATTTTATTCGATTGTAAATTGACGCAATCGATATAATTACAACAAATTAATAAGTCATACACATTTTCTTTTTCGATTTTATTTATTTATTTATTTTTTTTCTAGAAAATACGATTTTTAAAAAAAAGTATATTTTATCAAAATTGAATTAAATAATGTGTTGGTATTTTGTGGGCAATATGGCCGAAAAATGAAATGAAGAACATGCAATGTCATTAAGAAAAAAAAATTTAATTTAAATTTGAAAATGTAACGGTTTTTTTTTTAAATCGTGTTTTCTTAAAAACAAAACAAAAACAAAATAAAAAGAAAAATCGAAAAAAGAAATGTGTTTTTGACTTTATTCACTCGTTGAAATTGTATCGATTGCGTCAATCTACAATCGAACGAGATTCGCTTCGCGACTCCCCGGGAGTCGAAGTACAATTCAAACCTCCATCAGTTTCAAGTTGACCGTTAACTGGCGTAGAGCTTTGTGATTGATCCCGACAAACTGTGTAAACAAAATAATCCGCGAGGTCATTGTTATTATTGTAAGTCGAGTTGAACGTACAACGTTCACTACGATTTTCATCGACAACGCTTTTAGTTCATTTTTGTGCCGCCGACGCCACCGACGCCGCCATGTTTGCTCACTCACTTCCTTTTGTCGTTTTGTATAATGAACTCATCTATCATTATCGTCGTGGCGCGAACATTATGTATCAAATACGACACCGCAATACCGTTTTGTCTTTTTACGTTCATTAAATTGCATTTTTAGTGTTCGTAATTACGTTTTATCACAGAGTTCGCGACAATGTAATGTTTTGTGAGATTCGAATTTGCGTTGTCACAGTTGCTCGCGTGTGTTATTTGTGAATAAGTGTTATTTGTGAATTCGGACATTGGCTTGTTGCTGTTACTGGTGCCTACTTCTTCAATGGTTCTATTTGTCGCTCATCCTTTCTGCTTCAACTTCATTCAACTGGGTCATCGTTGGACATCGAGGGATAATAAAGGTAGGTTCGTTATTTCATCGTGGGACATGTTTGCAGTTTGGTGAGTTTTTTTGATCATTCTAGATTGTTTTTATTTATAATTTTATGTTTGTGTACATGTAAGTACATTAAAAAAACAAAAGACGAAAACAACATTATCAACACATTTAATTGTAGGACAACGGTTTATAAGTATTGAAAATAAGATAAAGACAAACATATTTATTTATTTATTTTATTTCAATGTTTTCATAACATCTTTTAAGTATATTATCAATATTAAAACGGATGCCAATTTCGTGTTTTGATTTTTTTCTTCAAAGCGAAACACGTTTGTTTACATCGTAAGTAAACAAAGTATAAACAAATATTTAACAGGGTATGTTTGTTTTGTGTGATTGTGTTTAAATGAGTGGAAAATTTCCCTGAATTGTCTTGAGACTCTTACTATGCAAGGTAATTTTATTAAATTGATTTAATAATTATAGGTACTTTTTTGGGGTTTAAACATGTAGGTTAAAATGTTTAAGAAAATTTAATTTTTTTTTTAATTTATGATTTCAAAAATTAATTTCTTTTTAAGTCCAAAAAAAGAATATCGACAGCAAATGAAAATGGTTATTTATTTATTAAAATGTTGATCTTAAATAAATATTAATTGTATAAAAGTATAAAAAATAAATTAATAGCCGACAGAACATATAAAGGTAATCTGCAAATAAATATATATATTGCATAATTAACTTAATTTGTTTTATAATAATTAAATTAAATAGTCAAAATTGAATCTAGATTTCAAGAAATTTTGTTGTCATAATAAATCTGATCATTTCTCTTTTTATTGTACTATTACATAACATTATGAATTTTAGACTCATAAAGAGGAACCTCCAGTTTTGCACACCACTGAAACAATTGCGACAGAACGAGACCAAACAAGTCCTCCATTAAAACGAAAGACTAATCCAAAGAAAAAAAAGACTCCAGTTTTTATTGACCAGGATGATGATGAAGAGGAAGAGGAGGAGGATTATGGAGATTTGCCCATGTCTTTTGTGCCTTCTCGGGGTAACAAGAGAAGTCGAGGCTTTCTACCCTTCAACACTTATTTTCCCATGATCTTCAGCTTTCCTCGAACATCCTCCAGATCGAAAACGTCTGGTTCAGTGCCTGGCACTATCACTGCGATTGCTAACAGCTATTCCACTGCCAGAGGTGGTGTCGCCAGTTCCGTTGCTACGGCTTATGGTGGAACTCCAAATGGGTAGGTTTTAAACGAGAAAAAATTTATTGTAAGTACCTCTTAATATATAGCAACAGTTGTAATGCAATGCAAAATTGTATGCAATTTTTTTCTGTGTAATTCCTTTATTCTAATTATAATTGATTCAATCATCCAACAAAATTACAAAATTAAAATTTATATTTAAATATTTTGTTGTACTTAAAATTTTAAATATCGCATTTCAGAAAAAGACAGCGGCAAATTGGATCAAGCAGCCAGCAATAGTTTTGTGTAATAATAAAGTAACAGAATCCAAAAATGATTATAAATCAAAAGGAAGTTTATGTTGGATGGGGAAGAATAAAACTAATAAAATAGAAAATAATTTTACACTGAAGTTTAAGCCGAGTGCTAAAAATTGTTTGAATATAAGTCATCAACTTTTGTCCATGGTATTGTCACAGTTCAAAGAACAAATTATTCAATTTGAACAACCGTTATAAAAAAGAAATTCTTTCGTCATTTTACTGACAAAATAATGAACTGAAAACATTGACTGATTAACAAAATTCATTAATACAAATGGTTTTCGCAGTTCACTCTGTTGTTGAAATCAGTCGAAGATTTTTTTCGGTATAAATTGAACGTGTTAACGAAAGAACAGTCAAACTTCAAATTTTGACTTGATAAATAAAAGCATTAAGTGAGTAATCTGTGCGTACTTAATATATAAACACATATGCGCGCGCGACTTCAAGTGGTCAACTAAATAATATGCAGAGAGAATTTATTACCTAAACATGATTTTTTTACACATTATATTTCGACACAAATTACATTTTACATCAAAGGTATATAATGTTTAAATAGAAAGCCAAATTTTAAGCAAGAATAAAAAAAAATATTTTTATCTTAAATTACTACATTATCTTTGGCCTCGTTTACTACGCATACAGCGATCTCATATCCAATGGGAAATTGAGATTCGTTCTCAATATCTTCTCCTGAATAAAAGTATTCACATGGTTAATATAACTTTTGTTTGGTACATTGAAATTTTTTTTGTGTCTTAAATCAAATCAAAATCAAAAGATATTTTTAGAATATTAGACAATATGTAATGCTATTTAAATAATTGTAATTATTGTACCCATAATTTCCTGTTTCCTGTAAACGTTTTTCGAGCAGGATGTTAGGTCTCTAATTATAAGTGCAAATTCACAGTAATTGTTATTCAAGGTGGTTTTACATCTTTCCAATATGTAATTATTAAACAGATCTAATAATTCAATGTCGATTTCGTAGTCTTCTGTAATCTAAATAAAAGTAATTTGATATTAATATAAAATTAAAGAAAGTATGCACTAATACTCAGCGGCGGATTAAGGAATTGATGAAACGAAAACAAAATTATCAATATTAAAGATATAAAAATAAAAGTGATACGCAAAGTGTATACATTTCATCTTTTTTCAACATTAAGGTTTTTAAGGGCTGGTTCTCGTTTCATGTATTCCTATGCACGCCTGTTTATTTTACTCGAATAAATAACTGTTATGATGATTTTTATAATATATTTTTATCACTACATATATTTATATTAAAATTCTTACGAATTTCATATTCCTCATTGCACATTCCGTGATAAAAGCCATATGTTCGTCAACTTGTTTATGTTCTTCCATCTGTGTCAAACTTCCCACTTAATGCAAACAATTGAATTTTTTATTTATTAATAAAAAGTAACAATCTTCAGAAGATCAAACAAAAACCAATGTGTTTTTTTTACATTTTTTTAAGAAATGATTTAAAATTTTGCCTTTGCCCCTTTGTCAATAATAAATATGACAAAATTTTTTAAAGCATTTCTATAAATGAAGTTTATTGATTCGATTACGTTCGTGACAAAAAAAGTTGTAGTTTCACTTTACACTGAGAAAAAAAAATCATTGAAATGCGAACTGTCGGTTTCAATCAACAGATATAGTTGATTTGTTTATTTTTCTCAGTGCAATGGAAGAACTGAAGTAAATATAATTATACTCTTATGAAATAAAAAAATATTGACACAATACAAAGGATTCAATGGTTTACCGTTATTTCCATATTTTTGCCGGTATTCCATACTACAATAGTTAAAATTTGAGTAAAATATGTCGATCTCTCTCTGCCCATTAATTTCCTGAAGACAGTTTAAGATTCATTAAATTAGACTTTTCCGTATTTCAATGGTTGTTCATTAGTATTAATATCAAATTTAGTTTCCATTAACTTTATCTCTAATATTTGACGGTTTTTTACACTGAATACTTAAAAACATTTTAGATCAAAGCATTTCTATTTAAATTAAGTGTACACATTAATTTTAAACTTTAAAATTTAAAGTTTAAATTTAAAAATTAAAGTTACTGCTTAAAATTTAAGGTATGATGTAATGAAAAGATGAATGAATTGCAATAATGATACAGTTTGGAATTATTTTCAAGTAAATATAATTTCAAATATAATAATCTTTTATTTTTTTGAAATTAAGAAAAAATTCATTTCTTTTTATTAATGTTTGAAACTGTAAATGCAGAAAACGAATGTCTTACTTATGAGATTTTTCATCTTATTAGCTGTATCTTAATTAAGACATCTTTCTCGCAGTGAGTACAGTTAAATAACTTTAGAATACTTACAATAGCCAATAGTAATAAACAGATTACCGTGAGGAACTTCATCTTCAACACTTTTACATACAGTCTGATATCATTTATTTTATACACACTGATTTTATACTGAAATTATTAAACAATTAAAATTAATTGCTTGCTTACATATGTTAACACATAATAATCTTTTATTATTTCCTTTTCATTATTCGTAAATTATTATTTATATGTAATTGAATAATGATTGCATTGCGTAACATTAATAATTTCAAAAATATTTTCAAATCAATTTTGTTGAATAACTTGCGAAACAGCACTTTTTAGTTAGTAAGGTGTATAATAAAGTTTGATCATATTTATAGAAACGTTATTTTCCTTTCTGAGTACGCAAATAATTTTTAAACACACTATTTTTGTTTTTACAGATTGTATTTCGACTCCATTTACATTTTACACCAAAGAACCACGAAGCATAATATTTAAATGGTCAAGCAAATTTGGAGGAAAAAAAGAAATATGATATAACTTTTCACTTCGCTTCTACGAAAAATGAGTTTTCGCGTTCAAGTTTTAGGATGCATAAAGCAATCTCATATCCGATGGAAAATTCTGAGTTGTTATCAAAGTATCCTAAATAAAAATATTTACATGATTATTGTAACAGTTTTTTGGTTCACTGGACAAATTTTTTTTTGTCTCATTATAATTATCAAAAGATTTTTTTAGATTATTATGCAAAATGTAATTCTAATAAAATATTTTTAATCACTATACCAAATAATTCCTGTTGCTTATGAACTTTTGGCAAACATTGTCTTAAATCTCCGAATGTCCGTGCAAGAGCACAGTTATTTTGATCCTTCTTTTTTTTACATCTTTCCACTACAATCTTAGCAAACGTATAGAAGTATTCGAGGTCGATTTCATCGTCTAGTGAAATCTAAATACAGTAGTTATATTTACGTAAAAACAAATTAGAAAAAGGATGCGTGAATACTCAGAGGCGGATAAAGGAATTGATGAAATGAAAACAAGAAATTATCAGCATTGAAGATAAGAGAAAAATAGTAGACAGTGTTTACTTTTTATCTTTTTGCAACCTCAACGTTTTTTTGCTTGTCCTCGTTTTATAAATTCCTATGCACGCCTCCATTTTAATTGACTGAATAATTTTAATGATTATTTTTATAATATATTATTATCACTGTACATCTAAAATCTCAAAATTCTTACAAATTCCATTTTCTTCAATGTACATTCCGTGACATAAGCTAGACGTTCGTCAACTTGCTTTCTTTTTTCTCGCAGATGATGTAGCTCTTTCCTAGTTTTTCCTTAATTGGAATGATTAAATTATTTTTATGAATAAAATAATAATCTTGAAAAGGTAAAACAAAAACCGATTTTGATGAAAAAAATCATTCAAGGTCAAACTGTCAGTTAGGTTTTAATCAACTGACATATTTCATTATATTTAATGTTTAATGAAACATTAAATTAATTAACAAAAGATTGATTAAATCACAGTTTATATTACTGATTTAATGCTTGTAGGATTCATTCGACACATATACAATGCTACAGTGTATTATAATCAACTTATTTTCATTTGCTCCACGATTATTTTTCTCAGTGTATCGCACGAACTGGAGTAAAGCATTAAGAGAATGACAAATGTACTGTTACTGACATTACAGATTCTTCAAATTCCAGCAAAAGTAAACGAAATGCCAAAATTATAAGAGAACCGATCAACACTTTTTTTTTCTTTCATTAGGTCCTAAAACGGTGTCACTTTGTTGTAATTTAAGTTGTAGAACGTTCCCGAAGTTTTTGAAGTGCAAAAAAAACTACGGGAAAGTTTTTGGCTAATTATGTATAAATAATTTTTTATTAGAAAAAACATTCCGTAGCGACAACATTTGTCTTCTTTTTGAAAGAATTCTTGAAACCTTTATTACTAGACTAGGATGTTTTTAAATAATATTGTTAATTTAACAAGTTTTAAAAATAAACATAATCAAGCAATTGTATATAACTCTGGGAAAATATTTTTTTATTTTGTAATAATTAATTCTTTTTTTTTTTTTTTTTTTGTTCGTATGCAGAAACTGCCAAAACTTTTCAAAGTATTCAATGATTTACCTAGTTTTCCATATATACGCGTGTATTCATCTTTACACTTATAAAAATATACGATAAAGTCATAGTCTCCATCCTCCCCATTAACATCCTGAAGACAATTTATAATTTATTAAATTAAGTTTTTTAAGAGACAGCATAGATAAAAGACACCTTTCTTGCAGTGATTAAATAAATTAAATACTGTAAGCTACTTTGGAATACTTACAATAGCCAATAGTAATAAACAGATTATCGCGAGAAACTTCATCTTCAACACTTTTACACACAGTCTGATATCATTTATTTTACACACACTGATTTTATACTGAAATTATTAAACAATTTAAATTAATTATTTGCTTACGTATAAAACGTAAAATAATCCTTTATTTCCTTTTTTATCAATCGTAAATTATTGTTTATATTTGAATGAATAATAATTTCATTGCGTAACACTTAATTTACAAAATATCTCTCTTTTTAATATGAGTCTGGCGTATTCATAAAACTGATGACTCAATAAAAAGTATAAAATTTTAAGAAGCAAAAAATAAAAAATATATGTGCATATGTAACACTCGTACACACGTGACCACACGGACATATGCGCGGCTTTAAGTGGTCAACTAAATAAAACACTGATAAGATTTGTTGCCTCAAGGAACCTATGGTTTTGAAATCGGTATAAAATTATAAATAAAAAAAAGCGTATGCCATAAGTGGTTTTATTTACGATTCTTTCACTATTCCGATGAATGTAGAAAAAAAAAAAAAAAAAAAAAAATACAACTGTAAATATATATTGGTGAAATGTGAAGCGCGGCTGTTTTCGCGTATCAAATCAAAAGTTAAATTAGGTCTTTTGTCAACGTGGGACGCGCGGTTAAAGGTATTGAATAATACATAGCTGCCACCGGGATACTTTGCTACGCTCGTTCCGTCCGAAGCGCCTTTATTATCCTACACGGGCGACCCCGCACTCAGCACCTTCATCTTGCACAGTCAGCAATAAATTCATGTCACATTTCGACTCATCTTTATACAATCCGACATGTTTCCCGCCAATAAATATTCCTCATCTTAATTACAAATCGGCCTGTGCGAGAAAAAAATGCTGTTATCATTTAAACATTTCTCTCTTTCCTTCCATCGTTTTACGACCGACCCTATGCAACTATGACAACTTATTTCAAATGATGTGCAGCAAGTTTGCAACGTTTATTTGCCTCGAATTCCGAATTCCATAAATTTTCAATCAAAAAGGATATACTTCTAACGGAGAAAGTAAACGAAAAATTGATTGTTTAATTTTATATTGCGTCGATATAAATTTAAGTTTTGATTTTGATTGTCGATGTACGAAATGATATTATATCGAAAATTCGTTGCAAATAAACGTTGCAAACCTCTTGCACATTTCAAATGAATTCCTTAATGTCACACTAAAAATCGCCACGTTGCAATATGTTTTGTGATGGTATTGTAACCACCACAACATATATTGTAACGTGCAAATTTTTATGTAGTAAACTGTTTACGATATCATATCGTAACTAACTAGCCAATGCTATTGCTAGATTGCTTTATTTCGACCAATAAGTACGCTGGAAATTTTACAATTCATATTGTACGACATCGTTTTCTCGTTGCACAAATCCGCCAGGGGGCAATCAAACCAGTCTCGTGGTCTTTCATCCAGATTCATATTTCATAATTCAGTTCTAGCAACTATAGTTACTAATACATCTAGTAACTATAGTTATTAATATATTAATATTCGATTGAAATACCTTAAAAAAAACGAAAGAGTCAGGACCTATTATTGATGAATTTTACTGTTTTAATTAGGTTTATGATATCTGATACTCATTTGATATTCGGACGATAAGATCATCATTAACAAGAAGTGAAATTGCAAAGGGCCTTTCCGCGGTCACTGCGAAACCAAATGTCTCATTTTAAGACATTTTAGATGACTGAAACACTAAAGGGTTTCATTTGCGATGAATTGAACCACTTCTGGTGTTTCCAACGTGAAAAATGTCTCAAAATGAGTCACTTGGGTTTGTTGTATTGGCTCTTTTCCTTTTTACTTTCTCACTCTCTTCCACACGCACACATTTTAGGCGTATTTAAGCTTAAATTTTATTATTTTTTTTTTTTTTTTAATCACATAGGATCCACTTATGTGAATCGTCTGGCCTTCGTTAATAAAAAATAATGTTCGCGTTTGAATGCGTTAGGTCATGCCAGGAGCATTACTCGGTAAGATGAGTGCACGTATAAGACTTAAATTTTATTTCATTACAAACGGAGTAATACAGAGTACGCTTTTGTAAGATTCACACGAATCTCATTGAATACAACCCCTGATTGTTTGCCATTTTGGAAACTTGAATTGTGAATCAACGTTGATCCAACACTCGACAATGTACACAGAGAAAAAGTTTCAGTAAAAATGTACTATACTTTACAATACTGCAGGCATAAAGCACGTTTCTAAGAATTTTTATAATTTATCTGCATCATTTTATTACATTTTACGGACAAGTTTTAGAAAACCGCGGAAGTTTCGATAATCCTAGTGCTTTAGTGCAGATTGCATTGTCATTAATACAGAAACTGATTCGTGCGCCTGCGTTATTATACAGTATGGTATATTTATACTAAAATTGGTTTTCAGTGTGTGAGTGAGAACGCTAATTAAGACGTTGCGTTACGGAGACTTTGAGGCAAAAATGTTATTCTTTCGCGCAATTGTTCAGTCTTGCCTAACGAAGTGAATTCAGGATCGATTTCTATCTTCTTTCTTCGTTTGTTTATTCATTAAGGTATTACTTGTACATTTGTTGTGAATTGCTCTTTACAAGTTTGTACCAAAGAATATGCCTATTTATTTTGGTACCTATTTCCTGTCAGTCGACGTTGTTGTGTTACAGCGAACGTTATTTCAAAATTAAAGAGTAATTTGTTGACTAACACCACTCCTATTTTTTTTTCTTTTTAGCACACATGAGCTACATGTATGATCAGAAATGATAATGCTGAATCAACAAAACGTAATTCGCAAAATTGCCAACCTTAGATTGTAAATTGAACCACACTTAGAGAAATAGATAGTTAAAAAACTATATTGATAGTTTTTTCAACTGTTTCGGATAGTCAATTTTATTATCTGGAAATAGTTAAGGATTTTTTGAAATTAATTATCTAATTAATCAAAGTAAATACCTAGTTGGTCGATGTGAGTATATAGATAATCAATATGAATGCTAAGGTTATGAAATATGGCAAAAAACAACTATACATGTTAGCAAAATGATTAGTTATTTTCTAACTATCTAGATTGACTATCTGGGTAATCAGATTTAATATCTATTTATCTAAGTGTAGCCATAGATTGGAAACACAACATTAATAACACGATTATCATATCAATAAACATTCCAACTGATCCCGTTGCTGAAAATTTTACTATAACTGACGGCATGTTCAGAAATGATTTACAACTGTTGTAGATTTATATTTTTCTGCCTCTTCTCTCAGGATACTGCTAGAGATAGATGGAACCCAACAACAGTTGTAAGACCGTCAGTTTGACAAATTTTTATTTTCTTTCTACCAAAGTTAAAGTAACACATATTGCTCGGAATTGCATATCCCTATTATATATTCGCATATTTTATTTCTTACTTACGTTGCTAAAAATCAATCGTTACATTAACATTTTTAATTAGTGAATTTAAGTCTGCGAACTGTATTCATTTTAATTATAATTAAGGTGGGACTATCTTTAAACGAAAAAGACAAATTTGTATGAATATGAAATACATTATTGTTTTGTACTTTCATTACTTATAGTATAAAGAAAATGTAGCGTTAATAGAAATATTTTTTGAATATTATGACAAATTTAGTGATATATAAAACCAATTTCATTAATGTTGTTTATGCAAAAAATAATATATTGTGAAAAAAACTTATTTTTATTGAATGTAAACGCGAGTATTGATTAATTTCTTGTTCGAATGTTGAGATAGTTCCGCTTTGAATAAAATATTGATTGAATGGTACATTCGTATCGTCATCTCTTTGACGTTAAAATGAATATTCTTAGCCATTCAGTTACAGATAGTTGAATTTACAATTTTCAAATTGCGATTGTAGAAATAATTTATTCCAGTATCACTTCCGCCATTGTCTTCATTGTGCTTCATGTTTCTTGCGGCATCCGGTTTGTATGTTTACTTTTTCGTAGTTAATTATTGACTGATATCATATGTTAATCACTTTATCAGCAAACGTTTAATTGACGTCCATCATTAAAATTCATCCGTCGTTTTTGAATTTTGTACAGAAGTCGTTGGTCTTTTAAGTCCGGGTTGAAGAAGGTGACATCCTTTCAGAAGAAATTTTTACTCAAATTAACTGATTTTTTTAGTTAACAAAATATTCAGTTCGTGAATTGAAAAATGAAATAAATGAAAAAACAAAGAATCGAGTTGTCATAAAGTAGTTAACGGACAAGAAATTTATCGAGTTGTGTAAAAGTTCATTAATATGATAAATTATTTAGGAAAACGAAATGAAATTCAAGAAAAGAAATATCAATTGGAATTATTCCACTAAATATTTTGATTGATTTTTTTTTTTATCATTTACATATTTTTTTCAATTTTCTTTGTTCTTCATTGTTTTTAATTATATTTTTTAACTCAGTGCACCATATATATTTTAATTTTTTAACATATCAACAATCAAACTACGAAAGTTAAAAGTTATTAATTAAATATATTAAAAAAGTAATTAACGAGTATTAAAATTATCACAACCAAAGAAACAACGTTATTAACAATATTAACGATCTCCCCGACAGTTTAGCAGCATCGATTATTTTGATAATTCGATATCCTTACGCCGTTCTAGTATAAATGACTTTGAAATTTGCATCATTAATACTATGATGTAGTGCGATACAGACTTTTCATCTTATAAAACATTATACAAAGGTGATACAGTGTTACGTTGATTTGACATTAATTACATGATCTTACAATGCTTTTGTCAAAAATACATTTTTGTGCACGCGACACTAATTAAAAATAAAAATTCGTTACCACTTTCGGCTCGAAAAATAACCGATCCTTTATTTTCATTATTTTATTATTATTATTTTTTTTTGTATTATTATTTATTTAACAAGGAAGGTACTTAACCCGTCGTTATTCCTGTCTTATTTCTTTAATCAAAATTCTTTGTTAAAATTCAAACAGTTGAATGATTAAATGAAATCACAATCTAAACACGTAGTCGTAATAAAATATTGAAAGCCAAAGTAAATCGTCCCTCGAAGAAAAAAAATGTCTCAAGTCAAAATTTTATCACTGAATTTCTTTCACCCTGTTCCATTTTTTATTGTTTCAAGTACTTTCCTTGTTTCGCTTCACCCAGTAGAAAAACCTGCAAAAATACTTTGGCCTAGTAATCGCTCAAATACCGTTGTTTAATCTAATCGGATTTTGCAACACGAAGAACCCTTTGCTAAAAATAACCCTAGCAAGACGAAAAATATATTGTCATTATAGTATTAATCTTTTAATAGTATATTATTAATATATATTACATACTATATAATATACTATATTATTAATATATTAATAATATACTATTAATATATTGTTAATACACTGTTATTATATTGCGTTTGCAATATGTTGTTAACATATTAACAATATATTTTTCGTTTTACTAGGGAACGACTTCTCTCGAAAAGTGTTTGCGCGAACATTCATAAGACATGTAATTACGTTCGTACGGTTAATAAAATATTGTTTCTAAGTAGATACACATTTAGTCCATTAATCCATTAGTACGCTATAAATTGGCTCTTGCAATAAATGCCGTCAGTTTGAAGGAGTAGGCCTCGTCGATCGCACGCTTTGTGTGCAAATACGTTCGTTGAGTTTGCGAAAACGAGACCGTAAGAAACGAAGCGTTAATAAAACGTGAAAAAAAGAAGAAAGCAGTCTCTTAAAATTGAGAATCGAAACAACGTAATTACTGATCAAGCAACTCGTCTTGACCACCAGTCAATGAATGGTTATAGAATATATGTACGGTTATAGTACATGGAACGTCGTCATTCGTCTGAGATATAAAATTAAAAAAGTAGTCTTCCATTTGCAAGAGCTTGCACCTCGGTGTTTCGTAACTTAATTCGTCACGTATTTAACGCTTTCACGCCATATTGTTATCTTTAACGCCCTCTGCTTCCGGCCACTTATTCGTTTATACGTTGAATTTAAAATTAATACACGTTACAGCAACTTCTAAATCTAACATTGTGCAGTTTCTTGGCGAACATTGATTTGATTAGGAAAAAGGCCGTGAAACATTTATTTCGGGGAGCAAACGTTTGCGAAGCAAACGTATATATATTTCGTTTTATGATAGTCATTTTAACTTGTAATTTTAACTTTCGAATTTCCCCGTATTTTATCCTACCATTCGAATCAAATTCAATACTTCGTCCTCGTTACATTCTTTTGCTACAATTTTTTATTGATTTATTATTATTATTGTTGCGTGTGTGTTTTTTATTTGGACAAGAACCACAGAACCGTCGTTTAAATGTGTCGTACAAAATAGGGAAACGCGCTCGAACGAAAGTATCCGAGTTCGTTTAAAAATCTTTGCCCTCCGTGATATCTGTTCTTCCATGTTTTTGTGTATTGTGCGAAAATCGCGACTTTGATTCAAGTCACGGATGTCTCGAAACAATCTGAAATTTAAAGTTAAGACACTTGCCTCGCGCCAGTTGTTGCAATGCGATTATATGCGTTCACGTCGCGGATAATTAACAAAAGTGTTCGGTGAAAAAATATTTTTGTGATTAATTCTAACACAATGTCTGTTCAAAACTGTCGTTCGTTTTAATCAGAACAAATTGTAATCGTTTGACTGCGGAGACAGACTTTTTTTCGCGCAGACAAACTAGTTGAATTTGCCGCCACGAGTGGCGAGCTACGCGCTTGATTATCCCCACCACTCGCGCGTCAAGTTAAGGATGAAGTTAACGGCGAGCGGCCGGTGGGACGAAACATTTACGAACGAACGTAGTAATCTTTACGTTCGCAAGTGAATTGTTACCAAATGAATTGTTGGTGGATAAAAAAGCGATTATAAAAAACAGAACCCTGTCACAAATTCTCGTTTGTAAATCATACTTTCTTCAGTATAATCGATCGATTTCTTTCCTTTTCTCGATCTTTTTGATTTTTTTTCTTTGTTTCCTCAATCTTCGTTTTAATTAGAATGTGCATTTTGAGTCGTACAATCCACAAATACAGCCACTTGTTTTTACAAGAGTGAGCAGGCGGTTCCGTGAATGACCTCGGAAATGAACATTGGTGTACCGGCGCTCAGACCCCCGTCTGTCTTGCCTTGCTCGTCCTTCTCGTATTCGCAATCAAAGTAATGGCTCTGTAACAGTCAATCGATTCATACTTTTTTTTTTTTTTTGTAATTTTACAAAAATGTCTAATTTTAATACCAATAATAATAAAGGAAAAAACTTGTATATATATATATATCTATGATTCCAGACTCGATGAAATATTAAACATTTCATAAAAAATTGGGTTAATTTCAACTCAAGCATCCTTTTACAACGAAAAGCTATATTAAATTGAACATAACGACAATGTCATATAATGATACGAGCATTTTCAATGTTTGTTAAGGGAGTTAAGGGAATGAGTTAGAGGAAACCTTTCAAGGAAACATTGATGCACGGTTATGAAATCACCATGAAATCGTGTGGGTGGCTCGATAAATTTATTACGTATACATTCATGAAACGTAATAATCGTGAAATAGCGGAGCTTCAAAACATTGATCGAATCGTGTTTGTAAAAGCAGCTACAAGGTTATTAAAATTTGATGTTTTTCTTACACTGTAAAATCAAGTGTCTCATTCTGAAACATTTTTGGTGATTGAGACACTAAAAGCGTTTGCAAGTCGCTTATACCAAAATGGTAAAGACATGGTTATTTACCAAATTCGTCTAATTTTTTTTGTCCGTCTGTAGCACTGTATTGACTCTTTTCCATCGCTCCCAAATAAAACAACGTATTTTCATTTGTTTTGAAAAGTCTAATCAACGGTGATGTTGACCTATATATAATCAAAGACTTACGAAATAAATACTAGTATCATTAGTTGTTGGATAGCCACCGGACTGGCTGGTTAACCCGGCAATTCATAACGCGCCACTTACGGCTTCAGTGATGCGGATTTAATGTGATTATTCTACCAATGCTGTAGTCTCGTCTGCAGTGATTTCATTTGTAACGACGATTCGCAATTACGTAAGTTTTGCTTAATCCACACTTTGTTTATTATTTTTATTATTACTAAATTGCAAAACAATGGTTTTGATTTTGAAGCACGTTGTAGGCACCTTTAACCGTATTTGTAAGAAAAACTATCGTATTGAATTTTCGGTAACAAAAAGGGTTTATTAACTTTCAAAGAACCAATTACTTAATTAATTATTTGTATAATAAATCAATATACACAAATATTTCGTTATTTTGGTAATAACTGTCCTATTCTTAGTAATATTTATTATTAATATTTATTCACAAAAAGGATGTACTGAGTGAAGGAAACATTTTTTTGACTGAAGACAAGATGTATCTTGATATTCGGCCAAGAATAAAGTTTCTTGAACGAAGAAAAGTTTCTCAGTCCAAGATATTACAAACGTCTTTACCGATTAAAGTTAGGTTTTGATGAAGATTTTCGCGAGATATATAAATACTGAGGCTTGTTTTTGTGAAATTCAACGAAATGTACCATTATTTATTTATAATAAAATCCCATGAAAACTTGATTTTCGCCGGAAACTTGAAGCACGTATTAATCCACAAAGTAATCGTTTCTCGATTAATTGACTCGGTTGGTCGTGTCGCTGCTGCGAAATTTATCATCAATAGTTTGACGATACGATACCTGGCAATCCAAACACCTGCAGTGATCGCTCATCTTGCAAGTGATGCCCCACTGTTTGGCGACCGCGCGGTAGAATTCCTTGCTCGATTTGTGCAGGATTTCAGGTCCCTTGACATTTGTGGCAATACGTTCGGTGACCACCGCTTCAGCCGCGTTATAATTAGTCCGGGCGCCTCCGCAAATCCGGCTCGTTTCGTTAGCGTCCGCGTTGCCTTCAATTTCGCCCTCGTTAGCCGACGTGGAATTCTCCAATCGGGCCTGTGTAAAGCGTCAAGGGTTTTTAATCAACGACGGTTTTTAGTTACACTCGCAATTAACTTTTGCTAGTCAATGTTCGTTCGGTCGATGAGTGCCTGTAACGGTTAACACGGTTTGGAAGTAAAAAAGTCAAAAATCAATTATTATGTATTCCATTAGTTAATCCTTGTAAAACGAAAAATATATTGTTAATCTATTAACAATATATTGCAAACGCAATATAATAACAGTGTATTATATCAATAGTACATTAATAGTAAATTATTAATATATTATTAATAATTCATGTTAAATTATATTTATATAATTTTCATTTACTAAAAAACGTTGCAAACTTCAGGTGTATTATTATTGTCGTTAACGTTTTTAAAAATTTACTCGAATATGAGAAAACAACGAACAAGTTTTTAGAAGCTTGAAATGCACTTGTTATCTAATTTCTGTTGTACTTTTTGACTTTCTTTTTCCAACCGTTCATTTTTTAAGAATAAAATGAGGTGATGAAATGAGCCCTACACGATGATTCGATAGAACGTGATAATTGCGATTCGGCACCTCTTCGAGTACGTGCTCGTACGAGGGTGGGGGTGAACTCGGAATCGTCGAATTGGCCGTAACTGCATTTCGATCGTGCTGCATTTCGTCAGTGATCGACGCCTCGTACTGATTAGGCTCGCCGGAATCGTTGTTCTTCCGTCGATTGCCGCCCCTCGACATCTTCGAAAAGTTGAGCTTAAACGGCGCCAGCTTGAATATACTTGGATAACTCTTTAACATAAAGAGATAAAAAAAAAAAAAACGATGCGAATGTTGACGAGTAATTTTTGCATACATGGAAAATCGTCCGATTTCAAATTCAAATTGTTAATTAAACTTTTAATTAAATTTTTACGACGAAACGTTAATGACTGACAAGCCTAGAATTTAATATAGCAAACGGAGAAAAAGCCTTAATAATATTCAATTAAAATTCTAATAAAATTTACTAGAACTTGGCACATTTAAAGTAAATACTTGAAAAAAATACAACATTCATGAAAGGCTGAAATAAAAATTCTCTGAAATGTAATAACGAGTATTGAATTTCAAAAAATTTTTATAGACCTCTTCACCAATTTCGTAATATTTTTGAGGATTTGATGCCACGATACGTCAAAATTTGTAGTCAAAATTTTTAGTCAAAATTTGGTTGTCAAATATTTATCCTCCGTACAAATTAATCGAATAAAAATCTTTCGATAAATAATTGCTGCATGTTCGTTGTGAAATGAATATTTAATTTTTTATATACAATACTTTGTGCGTAAAATAAATCGTTTATTGGCTTTACAACTTCGTGAAAACGCACCCGTTGCAAACGTTCAATTAATGATTTCAATTTTGTCGTTTTCGCATAAACATTTTTATTTGAATTTGTTTATTCTGCTGCTTTTATTGGCCTTCAATCAACGTCGTTTCTCATAATAACTTCGATTGCAAAAAATTGTATTAACAAAAAGGTCATTCAGTGGAGGCAATTTTAAACTTAATTCAAAGATTCAATTCAACTTCTCAGTTTTAGTAATTTATTTAATAAAGAATATATTTATTACAAAACGTTGTAATACTGCAATTAAGTTTCAATCATCACACGTGTTTCAACTTTCAATTAATATTTGATATCGAATATAAATTTCGATGACACGCTCGTGCTCTTCTCACGTGTTAACACCGATGGAATTTAAGCGCTGAACGACGAACAAACGAACGCCGAGCGGGAAATCTGATGAGGAAGGTAACGCGAATTCGAGTCACTGTGCAATTATCGCGATTAATTAAAACTAATCAAGATGTTTGTGGGAAAATTCATTTATGACATTTCTGATCTAATAACTGTAATAAAAATGACAATAATTTAATAAGGAAAACAATGTCAAAAATTGAAATTCCAAATGCATAATTCTGTTTTCAATTTTCATTATTAAAACAAGAAATTCGAAGCTGATGAGTTGCAGAAAAAAAAAGAAACGCCGATAAAACTTTTTTCAATACTTTGCAAATTTTCAAGTAGAAAAAAATGTTAATTTTACATTTTATTAAATTCACATTTTATTATTAAAATACGTTGTTTCGTGTGCATTTTTCTCAATAAGGTTTTATTTTGGGGGGAAACGATCCGTCAAAGTTCATTTGGACAATAGCATTAAACTTTTAACGAAATACCATCAGCGCACTGTTTAATTAGCTCGAAACGTAACTCGTATGCTAAAAGCCAAACAACTTAATTATTCAAGCGGAATTGATATTGACGTATTTATGCCGCGCATCGAACGTCTTCATAACACACAAGTCCATAATTGATTTTCCAATAAACCTACGGAAATTGGTTTTAGAATTGCTTCTTTTTTTCTTCTTGGAAATTTAAAAAAGTCTGCGGATTACTATGCATTTTGACTAATTATTTTAACGTTAATTAATAAAATTATTTATTCATCACTGATCGAATTTTTTTATCGAAATTCAAGGGAAGTGTAGCGCATTTCTGCTCGCTCGTTAGGTCGTTTCCGCGTGCAACTTGACAATATTACGTTACTGCAATAATTTAATCGGAGTGAAGCGTCACTGGTCGGTAACATTTCCGGGACGAAAAAGTGCGTCGGTGTTATCGACTGTCGTAAAGATGATTATGCTCTTAATGGCGAACAATTGTATTAAATCAGCCCGTGACATCGCGTCCTTATGCGATTCAATAATCTCGGATATAATTGTAAAATGGATTATCGAAGTCGGCGCTTGGTAACGGCGAGTGCTGAAACTTTTGGCAAAAATTGCGCAATCGCATTTCGCCGTCGACAGCGATTACTTCGTTACGCGCTTAAAATTTCCCGAGTTGATTTTGCCGTTTCGAAATGTGCTTTTCGTTTAACTTTATCATTACAATGCGTGAGGTAAAAAATATAGCAACTTGCGCAAGTTATTTGTTAACGTAATTTTTTTTTTTTTTATAAAACATTAAATGATTATAATTTATGATGTCATTTATTAATTTTTAAATACTGTAAGTTTGCATTCTAAGACAGAAATCGTTGGAATGTAATGAAATTTTGTACAATAATTCATCATAATTGTTTTGGAGCTTACTAAAGAACTATCTTTAGTTCAAAAAAAGTATAATACATTGTCAATCATGTTTCGTAGAAGTTTAAATTTGACTCAAAATCTAGAATTCTAAATACATTAATGTGTTGCTTTCTAATTAAAAAATTTACTGTTTTAATATAGCCAAGTCTTATTACTCACTTTGCCAAGAGAAAAAATATCACTCAAACAAAGTCATTAGAAAGATTACGTCTGAGACAAAAAGATGCGCAAATTTATTTTACATATAAATAGAAAAATTTCAAGAATTATCATATTTTTTATTAAAAGTGTTGCATGAAGGCATTATTTGAATATTTGATATTTAATTTTTAAATTTCAAAAGTTAACATCAAATATTCAAGAATACCGGTCATGCAACACTTTCAACAAGGAATACATTCATTCTTAAAACGATTTTTCTACCAGTGCAATTCTAAATTAAGAAAATAGACGAATAAATAAAGCTTCAGTTCAAATTGGCCAACTTATGTGTGCAACAAATTGATTCAACTAGATGTATTGCTTTCCGGAAATTAAAATTGATTTTTTCATCTTATAAATTGAATTTCAGTTATCTCAGGGTGTCTAGCGAACCTTGAAATCTTGAAAACCGGAAAAAAACTTTGAATTTGTAAAACCTGGAAAAAACCTGAAAAAAGCTTGAATTTTCATTGATTTACTCTTTTCATATTTTATTTCGAATAATTTTTCAATTTAAATCTTATTCAAAAGCAAAATGTAGTTTGGCAGTTGAAATATTTATCCAATATACATGTACGTATGATATAAGCTCCACGCAACATCAATTTAGTTGTACTTATACATGCAATTAAATGTCGTGACTGTAATTATTGTACATGATCAATTATTTGATTAAATTATCAATTATGTGATAAAATTGAGTTTGTTTCAATCTCGTTGAACCTTAAAAAAAAATCAATTTTTCGACCTGGAAAAACCCGGAAGAAACCTTAAATTTTAATTTGACTTTTCGCTGGATAGCCTGTATCTTGTTACTTCCTCGAAAAAAAAGTTTACTCATATTATTGAAGAAGTTCGACCTCAATGCACAAAAAACCCAGAATGAAAACATCGCGAA
>JABFOV010000594.1:0-35208 GCA_022817685.1 Aradophagus sp. ZL-2020 | reverse complement strand
AAATGTGTAAAAGAGACAGTATTTGCCTTTCAATCAACCGCATTTTGCTTTCACGAGTTTTACAAAAATCAAATGGCAACGTCGAATATTCAACTGGTGCGTCTTATGTAGCTTGTATTTTACCCCCCCCCCCCCTTTCCCTATTATTCACTTGCATATTATTAAAATTTATTAAAAAGAATTATATAAAAAAAACTTATGTTTTTCGTATAAACAATAGTGTTTTTGTCGTCACACTTGCGCAAAAAACCAACTTTTTCTCCCTAGGAAGTTATTAAAATATGTCGTTTCACTCTTTTTTTTCTTTACATTGCAGAAAAACATGAATATAGAAGTGGAATAGGTTATTGGACGAAGGAAAACGTTATTAGTAAAACAGATTTTCTTGGTAATGACTCATATTATTAGTAGGAAAATATTTTGACTGACAATATGAATTGTTATTTAAAATTAGTAGCAATTTTAGGTAAAAGGTATCCAACGATGCTTTTAAACATTGCATTCTCTCAGTGTAAATATATCCTAAGTAATTAAACATTGCTCTCCCTCTAAGAAA
The DNA here is from genome assembly GCA_022817685.1 of Aradophagus sp. ZL-2020. NCBI lineage: Eukaryota > Metazoa > Arthropoda > Insecta > Hymenoptera > Scelionidae > Aradophagus > Aradophagus sp. ZL-2020. Next base: position 34,652 of record JABFOV010000594.1, on the reverse strand, counting down.
GCGTGGCACGTTGTTTTATTGTCTTACCTAAATATGCATAGTATGGAACAAGAATGTTAAAAGTGAATTTCTTATATAATGTTGCCATTTGGTACTCACACATAAATTTAATGTCCTGGACATAAATTTCGAGAGTAGGTGTTTTATTTTATGATCGTGCTTGAAAACGTTAGAGATAAAATGTCGCGTCTCCTTATATTCTGACCTTTGCAAGTGTTTTTAATTACAATGCAAACGCAGATAAATCGCCTATATTTATAGTTTGATTTATAATTAGTTATGCCAGCGCGTGCTTTGAAAAATTGTCAGATTCTGCGTAATTGCACGTTAAAACGTGTGACCTTAATGATACCATGTTGAAACCTTGAATAAAAATAAATTTAGCGATGAACGGTGCGCAGAGACAAAAAATTATTACAAAAATAATTGTTTTCGACAGTAGTTGAACGCACATGTTTAACTTCCAAACACTTGCTTGTTCAGTGTTTTTTATGATAAGTATTTGATGGCTTTATTTTAAAACTACATCAATTTTTTTTTTCTTATTTTGGGCAAAAACGATCAATTTTCATTATAGTCAGTAATTAAAAGAATTCATTTCAGTAAAACGTTTCAATGGCAGATTCGCAGTCGATCATCTTTTATGATACAAGGCGCTTGGCTGATAACAGTGATAAACGATGCTCATTGTCCCTTAATTCAAATTTATTCGCCAGCATTCTTTTCACTTTCTCGCGAAGCTTTTAGCGCCGATGTAGTTGGACGAGTCTTGTCGCCTGATGTAATTAACTATGGTCTACTGCGTTGCGGTGCATCGGCATGTTTATCGACTTGATACATCATTCTATTATGCTCCTTTGTCGTGGAATAGCTTTTCAAAATGTGCTCGATAATAAATTATTATCCACTCATTGGTAACGTCTTCTTTGTCGCTGTTGCTTGTACAGTATTCACATAATTGTTTAAGACACAAAATTATTGTATTTTTGAAGGAACCGAAAAGTTTGTGGGAACAATTTCCCAGACTTTTTCAGCTTTTCTAGAGAACTTGATTACTCTCCTCTGGCTTCTATACATTTTTTATAGGTACTCAAACAAACTCAATTTTTTTTTTCAATTGACACAAATTATGAACAAAATTTCAAGTTTTCGTGTATTGGTCTCTGGTGGACCTTTACGTCTGAATCTTTATCTATGCACTCCCTAAAGTGCAGGCAAGTGTGTTAAGTTGAAAAATATCGATTCCAAAAACTTTTAACAAATGTAAACTTCTTATAATTATGCCAAGAGTGACTTTTCCCTTTGCAATCTGCAGGATTGAAAAATTTTATGTCAAGAGAAACGTTCAGTAATTATTTGACATCAACTAGTGTCGCATAAGGATGTAATAAAACACAAAAATAGAGTTAAATATAAAATTTGAAAATTTGCAAATTCGTACACCTGAAAATGAACCTATTTTGAAACCAAACTAACCACATGTCGAAAAAATCACGTTTCCGTATTTTTGTCCCGACTAGACGAAACTTTATCATCTATGAACTACCCGGGGTGCAGGAAAGTGTGTTAAATTAAAAAATACCGACTTCAAAAACTTTTAAAAATTTGTGATTTGTCCAAGAATTGTTGAGAGCGATATTTAATAACATTTAATCTAGTTTTAACATCCTCTATTCTATATCGAGCATATTTTTGTTTTAATGACGTTCTTTTCCCTCGTCTGTATAATTAATCACACTCTTAAAAAAAGATGAGTGACTAATTAAATTTATTAAAAAAAAAATTGCAGAAATACTATTTAAGATTATACTAATTTGGTAATAAAGGCTTGAAGAATGAGCTTAACGACAATATCGAATTTAACGATGAAGCGCCGCCGAAAATGCCTGCAAATCTAGCCAATCGCCGTAAATTAATAGACCGACTCGAGCTACGTAGAAAGGCAATTTTTAAGCAAGTCGTGGCACACCCCACCACGACTTTAAAACAATCGCCGTCGAAGCGCAAAATGACTTTATTTAAATCAACGTAATTGCACGCGCGAATAAAAATGCTACGCGGCGTTAAAGTAAATTACAACGTATTTATTTGCCGTGGAATTCGCAATCGGATTTTTAACTCGAGCGTAAAAAATACTCTTTAACTCGTTTAATGTTTCGCGCCGCAGCACACCGCTGGGACTTATTAACGTTAGTTAATGTGTTTCGGCTTGATACGTATAATCCAACTGTTTTCGTTTCGAGACTTTGCCAAGAAGTGAAATGGCCATGTTTATAAGACGATTTTATTTCGGTTATTTCGCGAATAATAAGGGATTCGAGTTTCATCAAATTATCGGGCTTGCGTCATAAAAAATGCCGTAAAAGGCAGTTATTAAAACTCAATCTATGTCTTTTAAATAAGTAATCAAACGGGAAGGGGGGCACGTTTCAAAAACTCATTATTCCGCTCGAATCGCGACCGTTACAGTTTGTGTCTCTGAATAAAAATAAAGCAACCTTCAACCTTTAATCAACTTTGATACAACGAGAAAGGCAAATTTACTTTTTACAAAACACATCTACGTAGATTGCAATTACATCCAAAAGAAGACTGTAGACGCTGCGTTTACATTTTTCTTGGTGTATTTTTACGCTCTTGTTTTTTTGATGACAAAAAAAAAAGGGAAAAAGAAAAAACGAGACGAAAAAAGAAAGGAGCGATAAACAGAAATCCGCCCAATGAATTGAAACTGCCAGTGGAAAAAGTTAAGACGGAAAATATCGTTGAAATAAGTGAAAAAAGTATAACTGAATGTAGTTCTTAGCGTCGCGGACTCAAGTCGACTAATATGCCGAAACACGAATGGAATACTTGATGCTTCTCCTGTTTTTCCCTTCCTCCCGCCGTTCTTTGTTTCATTCTTACAACTAGCCAATTCTGTCTCATTATTTGAAGAGTTGATGACGTGATTGCCCTTAGCGTTGCAAAAGAGAATCTCGAGGCTCCGGCTTTTTAGTAATGCATAACGCTGTATCCATAATAAAAAGAAAATGCCGGGCATGAATTTTGCAAGACAGTTAAATGTGACCAACTTTTTCGTTTTGTTGGCCTCATCTTTAATGTATCGCGTCGGAAGATACCGCGACAGCAAACATTTTGCGAATAAAGTCGTCGAGTAAATAATTTGCAGTATTAATGGCATTGCTTTATAATCGTAAACGACGAGTGAAATAGGAATTGAAATAAAAGAAATTTCGCATTATGAGCGGCGGTCAAAACTCAACTCGAACCGACCATCGCGCAATTTAATTAAAACACATTTCACGACTTTTTGCATTAGCAGGCACTAAAACGGATGAATTGACATTTTTAGATATCAATTTCAACGACGCATTACCCCCCCCCCCCTCCACCCGTCCCCCTTGCCGTCGATAATAACAGACCGTGCCTATCCCGAAAACTTTGGATCCGGTTTTATGAATCATGAAAAGTGTTGTTCCTTTTTTTATGGGGTAACTCGTTGCCGTTTACGCCACCTGTTGTTAAGCGATATACCGTTGACCAAAATGCAATATCCAAGCAAATTGTATATTAAATTATATAATAAAATATCAATTTGTCATCGATGTAAAAATAATCCTTCGATACTGAAACAAACTATAAAGCGTTTTATTGCCTTTAATTTTTTATGAACAATGTGTCGTCCTCTTTTCGATTTTATCTCCGCACTTTTAATAACTCTGTAGAAATTAATAGTTTTCTCGAAACAACGTCAATCGAGAACTGAGAATCAAGCCGAAAATCGTACACGCGAATTGGCGAAAATGGCGATTAAATAACCGCGGGAAACTGTCTGCAAATTTAATGGAATGCCGCGATCAAATCTGGAGATCGATTTTCATTCGATCAATTTTTTATTTCGCATCTCGAGCGAACGTTTATTGTAAAAATACACTCTGACATGACAAATCTACAATTGATTGCTTCGTACGTAAGTAAAGTGAAATTTAATTCAAGAAATCGTGTCTACGTACGCGTAACATCTTGAAGTTTTTATTTCCGTATTTGGTTGCCGCGTCGTTGACCAGATTTCGAAATAAATTTCGCGAGGCGAATCGAGTCGCCCGGTTCGCGCATCAAACGACTATTTTTTCCAGAGAAATTTGTCCCGCGCGCTTGTCACGTTTATAATGGCTTCCGACAAATACTGATACCGACAAAGCATACCTTTTTCGAATAATTTGACTAAACGTTATCTATATCTCCGGTGATTAATGGACGCGCTGAAATAACATAATTTGAACCTCGCGTCTAATGGACATTTGAACGGGGGAAAGCGCTGCGCAGAAATATCATATTATGCAATGTATACATTTCTCATACATTTTATCTGTTGCGTTCGAATAAAAGCGACTTTAACGATGTGTCGAGTGGCGTTATTTTCTTTCTTTATGATCTAGCGGAGGTTGGAATAATCTTATAAAGGTTGAACATTGATTAAAGTTTATTCCGAAAACGTTCTAAGTGACTTTCGTGCTTGACTTTTTTCTCATTCCAAATTATACTTTGTACATGCGCTCAAATGAATGCATTTGAAGAGGAATTGAATTTTCTTTCAAAAATGTGTGTCAAATAAAGATGAACTTACGTCGTAATACTTTACGTCGAAAGAAAAGTATTAAATAACGATGCTAATTCAGTCATTCCTCTAATGAAGCGTACTTTTAATTTCGGACGTAATCAACGTTTCAAGTCAAAACGCGAAAACGAATATATATTGTATAATCCGTATCTCTATGAAACCGTGCGTGGTAAAGTTTAAACGGTAAAACCTGATCAGAAATGTTAACATCTTAGTCGCTAATGAGTTTTCCCTTTGGTTAATATTCCGAAACGAAAAAGCGTGCATAATCATTTCTTTGCAATGTTCTCATTTTGACAAACATTTCAGCGCTACGATGACTATTTCTTTTGTTTTACTTTTTGACAGTCTTTTTCCTAGTATTACGTTAATGCATATCCATGAAATAATTTTAACATAGCATTATATAGCACATTCATTAAGCAACGTTGACAGTACCTTATTTTGTAAATACATACTTCGTTTCATGTCATGAAATGGAACAATTATGTATTTGCATTGTCATGTATTAGAAACATAATTTTGATGTTCAATTAATGACAAAATAAACTCAATATATAGCAGTCGGATATTGTTTAACGCTTTTTTAAATATTCTATTACATTTTCCGGAATAAGTATTTCATGAATATTATGTATCATTATTTGTTACAAAAATATACAAATAATTAACATGTAATTTATTGATTTCACATTCTTCTCAAAACAATGAAACCGCGTCCAGCTTGTAATTCATCGTTATGAGATGTAAAATTATCTCTTGGAAAAATCTTCAAGAACTTTTTATATTTTTCAAATGAGGGACTGCAATGTCACTGTACAAAGATTTCAAAACGAGCACATGTAAGACTTTCTCTTTCCTAACAAATTACAGCCATTGTAGAAGAACTGCTATGGTTTCGTTTTGTGACTAATAATAAACGATACATTCGATATAGAACTATTATTCTATCGACGATTGAATTTGGGAAAGGTATTATATTCGAGGACAAATTATAATTTTATATACTTTATCGATCGAAGAAAGAATAAGTTCATCACAATTCCTGATAGAATAATTTTGATTCCTTTTTTTGTTTCTTATTAGTTAAAACAGTTTCTTCGAATCTTGCATTTATTATTGTTAATTAATTTGCATGATTGAACAATTTTGTTTAATTTGAAAATTGAAGCAGCCAAATTTATCAAAACATTAACCATTCAGTAGACAAATGTTAAATACGTCGCACTATACATCTGAATGTTGAATTTGAACGCGAGAATGTTGTCCTGCATGTCATCAAGTCACTTGAAATTCCAACTCAAAAGGCAAATCTAGAATTTCTGGAAACGATTCTGGTCACGAGTTTTTGACTTTAAAAAAATTTCGAGATGCGAATTTCGGAAACAAAAATATGGACAACAATTTACTCAAAAGTGTTAATATCGTTACTCTGGTTAAAATGGAAACGAAAAATAAATGATAAGAGACAAAATGTAAACACTAAAAATAAATTGAAAAAAATGTAATGCTCGTTTTTCCGTATTTGTTTACATTGCTTTTTTACATATCTATTACGTTAATTCACAGTATCCCAAAATGAATATCCTTTTAAACCAAAACAGTATCTCTAAAAGTAATATTAAAAAAAAGGAGCACAAGTTTTAAACGTACTTAAAAATATATTTTTCAATGTTCTTAAAACAAAAAAATCTATACACAAAAAGGAGAACAAGTAAAATTTTGTCATTCAACTATGCGAATGTTCATTAACGATTTTTTCATTCCAACATTTCAGATTGGCATTGACAACTTTACGTTTTGTAATAGCCTATCGTAAACGGCTATACAATGGAAATACCATGCCACATATTGCACATAATTCGTGCAAGCAGTTATGAATATCTTCGCGGAGTATCATCGTAGAACTTAGAATGGTCTGCATGGAGTTAAATAAGGTCAGTAAAATTTATAAATTTGATTTTGTTTTAACCATTAAACAATAAGTAAAAATACATAAATAAATAAATAAATAAATGAATAAATGAAGAAATAAATACAACGCCGGAGCATCGGGCACGTAAAATAAGTCGTAAAACGTATAATAATCTTATTTATGCCTTCGAATGTCGATCGTAAAGTCTTACGAAAATGGCCGCGACGACGTTATCCAAGCTGGTTGCTCGGGCGAAAACATTTTGACGAATCATTAATTCACGCGGCGCAACTCTAATTGAATATTATACCAAGAATTATTTCGTACGACTAACCGATTCGCGCCATTAATTTTCCGTAACACGTGAACTGCAGTTTCAATCAATATTGGTAACATCGAGAAACTCCGTATCTGCAAATTACATTTTCCGTCTACCACATAATCCAACGTTATTGTATATTACATTATCACGGATAACGCGTTCTACCTTCCAATCAAATACCTGTTTCCATTTAAATCCCATATGTTTTCTTTAACGGCGCATTAATTTATCCTTCACTGTTCGTGGTTGTAATTTCCGTTCGAGCCATTTCATATGGAAAAAATGTACTAAAACTTTAAATCCCACCACATTCATTTGCGCGTCATTAAAACGTCTTCCCCTCCCGCCCTTTTTACCGGTTTTTCATCGCCGAAACAGTATTTATTATCTTTTCCGTATTACTCCCGTCTGTTTGACACCTTTGCAATTTCACCATTCCCTCCCGACTCATGTACGGCCCGCCTCTCTTGACACCTTCGTTAGTAAAAATGATACTAAATCGCGCGTCGTTAAATAAATGACAACGAATGAACATGATACATTTATTAAGTATCGCGGTAGCGACACGGCGACGCGAGGTTAATTCACTACCGTAAATGGCGGAACATAACAAGCCCGGCGACTCTTTGCTTTCCGCAATCTTTCTCCATAAATCCGATCCTGTCATCAAAAATATTAAATCAAAAAACAGAGGAAAAAAAAACGAGTGAAAGTGAAAGTCATTTTCAAGCATGAAAATCATCGTTTCTACAAATAATGTTGATATTCAATTTTAATTGAAATTTATGGCGCGACATAACGAAAGATGCAATGGAAAAAGGTGCGTGCGAAAATGTCGCGAATTTTCGAGCTCGATTGCGAACGGTTGGTCGTCATTAATAAGGGCGAATTGCGGAATTGCATTAAGCGTGCAATAATTTTCAGTCGAGAGCAAATAGTGATCTTGTGTTAAAAATTCATTTATTCTGTTTTAAACGTGTATTGTTTTGCTTGGGAGTTGTATACTCTGACATAATTTAATGTGCTTTGATTGAACGCAACACTGACGTAAACGTTAAATTTTCGCCCGAAATGCGATATTTTCAACTGCAAATCAACTCTCCGCGCATTGATAAATGAAAGGAATGGTTTAAATTTACTTCTTTTGTAATTACACGCTGAATGTAACTTTAATCAATCTCACTTAATTGATAATATTGTACCAATGACGTCAACTAGAACTGCTCATTTAATTAGAGTTCGCGTTTTATAACGTGCGGGACATTTTATTCATCTATGACACCTCGTCATTAATACCTCGATCAATCAATAATATTTCCAGCTAACTTATACGATAATTATTGTCTTCAATTGTATCTTATTGTCTGATTATTATTTTATTCATCCATTGATTTATTCATTACTGAATCATTACTAAATTAATATAAATTTTACTCATAAAAATCAGCTAATGAAACGACTAAATGATGATATAAAATAAATACATTCAAAATCAAAGTTTTGAAGGTTTAGAGTTCTTCCTTGAAAATTAGCGCGTATTTTACAATCGTAAACCGGTAATTAAGCATCCCTTCTTCGCAAGGCTTTTTGTAAAAAAATCTTTATAAATTTGCACGGTAAAGTTCTGGAGTGTCGATCGCTAGAAGCTGTAAAATTTGTTCGTAAACAAACAAATTTTACAACTTTGATTCAAGGCTTTAGCGCGTAAAATTTCAGTGAAATAATGATTTTTCAACTGAATGAAACGATGACTTTTGAAAACGTTTTTAAACAAATGAAAGCACAGAAAGGAAAATATTATATTGTTGTATATTTAAAAATAATATGGTAATGAATAATGATATTTATAAAGAATATTGATGAAAGAGTATTGAAAGGAATAAATGTGATTACGTTTGTTATTAAATATAAAGTAAAAAGGATATCGAATGAAAAAGAACGAATAATCAAAGAACTGAATGATTTTAATTAAAAACATGTTTCATCAGAGATGATGATGTAAAAAGCGCGTTACATGTGTGACGAAGTGCGGGCAAAAGTTCAAGAGCACAAAATTGGCGGTAATATCATCGACTAGACACGAAACTTAATTTATACATTTATAATTGCTGCAAATGCGGGGTATTATTCAACCATTTCTCCGTATCATAATACCCAGAAGATTGAGGCACTATCAAGATAATAAAAGCGAGTCGCGGAGATAATTGTAGATCGCTGTTTTTGTACAATCGTTAACAATTAGTTGAGCCGCATTAATTTCCACTTCCGAACCTAACCCGACAAATTCGAAAAACGTGAAATTAAATCAAGGACCTATCAAACAGATGATAAAAAAGTATAAGTTTACAATTACTGTAGTTATTCTTATAAAAACTTGTTTGATTACTGAGAAACATTCGAAGAAATAATTCCTTTGAAAATATCGAATTGATATAAAAAGTCGACAGACGTGCAAGAAGGAAAAAAAATTGAATTTTCAAGATATGATTTTCTACGCAAATAAAATATAGTATTAAAAGTAAAACTCGATAATGGGATTTCAAGCAAACTAGAAAGAATTTTTTCGATTATTGCAAATGAAAAAAATCCCGATAAATAATGTTAACTAACTGTTAATGTAAATTAACGATTAAATAATGTTAACCGTTAAACTGATGACATTTCATTTCAGCAATAACGAACGTAGTTATTACGTGAATTAAACGTATCTGGATATGCCTTCATGAAAATATAAATAAAAAAATACTAATCGTGATTAAAATTATGTTAAACATACTCGTTTTGATTTTATCGATTAATTATTAACAAAACAAAATATTTGAGAACCAAAAGGTGTTCAAAAACTATCCATAACGTAAATTTGTGATAAAAATTAACATTTTAAAGCTTATTAATGAAATAGAGTAGCATTAAAGCAACACAAAAATTTTACGAAATAAAAAAAAATGAATGACCTACATTTGGTTCAATATAAAACGTGTAATAAGATATTTAAGAATGCGAATTTCGTGCAATTACTTTAAATCATAAAACAAGTTATATTTAACTTCACTCGTGTCAAAGGATTACCGTATATTTATATTAATTTCAACTTAAGAATAACTCTGTGGACAGTATTTCATTAAAAGTTCAATATATTTCAGATATCAATTATCTTTTTTAAGACAAGTCTGGCTTCATTATAACAAGGAAATTCATAAGTCCGTTTTTAATAAATTCTGAAGAATAAATATGTTCGTAATTTTATCGATTACCAATACTGCTATCTAATAATGTTAAAGTTGTTATTTCATTGCATCGCTCGCGATGGTAATTGCTGAGAAATGAAGCTGTTGAATCGATTTAATGAAACGCAATTAATGTCAAGGGAATGATGTAGACAAAGTACTGACTTCTAATTTGATCCGAAATCTTATTTCCCTCGACTAGATATAATAGAAATCATCCCATTGTATATTGTTTCAACGCAAGCCTTGAAGTATATTTTATCAATAAACACTGTCGTCGCTGAATTATCAAACACTTGAAATCTCAATTTAATTGAAATTTCAGCCCGACGTATTGGTTCTTTCCCTCGAGAGTAAGCTATATTTCTTCGGCGGTTTATTTATTAACAAACAAACGCAATCGAATCTCATATCCGCCGACACTGGCTAACGCTTATTTTCGTTTTACAATTTTTATACAATTTAATACACGTGTCGTCTGTAAATATTTAATAACCGGTGCTTTGTGCTTTTTGTAATGCAAATCCCGCTAATTGGCATATTGAAATAACCAAAGGATCTAACGCGACGTATTTATTGCATTATCCTGTAATTACCTTATTTACTCGATTTAATTATACGTCTAACCGTGCTTGGTGTTATCCTGATTGAAATTGCCTAATTTACATCGTCATTTGCAATGTACTAGGTGGCCACTCTACCAAAAGCCTATTACAAAGATGGCAAATCATCAACGTGTAACTACATAGTCGATTTCAACTGTTGTCCGATTTGCTAACTCCTAATTCATTTCAAATAATGTTATCTGTGAATTGTAGCCCCTTTGAAGCAAAATGTACATTCCAAATGGTCATCGACAATTTAGACATAGTAAATAAACTCCCGATGCAGATGATATGTTACTGTCAACGTAAGCTTCGAACACTTTATTCCACTTTACGAAAATAATCTCCACGGAAATGTCTAAACAGAGTTGTCACTCTTTTCAAGTGAAATTACTCAGATTTAGTCGGCCACTGTGGATCTGTAAACCACAACGAACGGCAGGCTCTGTCACGTGGCGAAACACCTTCCGAAGCCAAATTAGGCAGCTTCCCTTTCGCCGAAACATGACGTCCCTTTAAACTTTGATAAATCATGTTTTTGTTGCTCCGTTTGCGGTCAACGTTTTCGACTCGTTTCACTCTACCGAAGACGACGCACCCAAGTGCGAAAATGCGAAAACCACGGCAGCGATCTTAATTAATTTAATCACTGTAACTTTTCATTAAGACCAACTCAAGCTAAGACACCTTTTTAAACTTTCTTTTTTTTTCGATCTCGTACATTTCCATTTGCTAAGTCGATTTCTTTTCGCAAATATTGTTATTCACTTCGCTTAATGTGAACCACAAAAATAGCTTCTGTAATTCTCTGCGACGTGAAATGAGACTCAATTGCCGAATGATCCGTCTAAGCGCGAGCAAACATCGTCGGAAGATAGGCCAAACGCAGTTTCCAGCAAAGCGTCAAAGCAACGCGTGTTTTGGCGGTAAGTTTATATTCGCAGCAAACGTAATGGCGAGGATATGAAATAAGCACTTTCCAAACTCCTATATTAGCAACTTCAACCATATGACCTAGTTGTTGATGTTTCTACATGAGCTTCAAGTAGATTGTCTTTAGTGTCGGATTGCTTTCCAACTTTCTTGTCAAGCTGTTCAGTTTTCTCATTCCGGTTTATGGAAACATTAAATATACAAGCCAACCAGGTGTTTTTCGCAGACAAGTGGAGTTGTTTCGTAATATCTACCGGAATTAACTAATTGACTATTCAGACAATTTTGCATGGCGACTTAGAACCAATGAAAACGACTAGAATCGTTTCAACGGAATTACGCTTTCAGAGATAACTGGTTAACTAGAAGTACGACAAACGCGTGATTTCACCCAAGTTAAATTTTCTTAATCTTAAAATTATAATTAAATTATGATTAAAAATTTAATTATGTGAATTACTTGCTATTGAACCACGGATAAATATTGAATATTAAAAATATATATTTATCATTATAGATACAGTTCTTCTTTCTTCATTGTTTTTGAGACTGAAGATTTTTCAATCGAGCCTTTCAACGAACTTCCCTCTCGATAAAAACAGCGCTTCCGACAAATCGATCACACATTTCACTCGGCGTATAAATTGATTTTAAACCGCAACGCGGAGGAAAATAAGCACCGCGAATTTCGTGCGAATTAGAAAGTTGATGTCGGGTTACATTTGTCCTAGCTAAATATTGCGCCGATACAGGAGACGTACAAAAAGGATAAACATAATAAAGCCCGGGATAATATCGCAGAGTATTATTCCTGCATCCCCGTAGCACAAGCAACACCCTAATATTTACCTTCGTCAAGTTATTTCCTACTTTGACAGCCCGCGTTTATTTTCGAATTCGGCTGAATATTAAATGTAGCATATTGAGATGAGATGAAATTTACGTTGAGTGTATAAAAATAATCGTCTTAATTCAGATTTTTTTTCTTTTTTTTCTTCGAGCAAACGGCACAAGCGAGGGAATCGCAACGGTCTAATGTGGTAATTGCTTTTCAATGTACACAGTAATGGGCGGTGAGAGGTTGTGGTGGTCATGGGCTGTGGCAGCACGCGGGACTGCAGCGAATACGAGCCTCCTAATTTCTGCCGAAGAAAGCATCTGGAACGGCTCGATCGAGTACGGCTTGTTCAACGGTACCGGCAACGCCAGTTGGACCAACGAAAATACCACTACTACCGACTACGGGCTCGTTGCCATCGTTACAGCCAGCATTCTTATTTTCGTCATACTAGTGACTGTTATTGGTAAGTGGATGCTAATCGTTTTTAATTCGCTCTTAGTTTCCGTCTGTTCCACCGCTGAGTTAAAATTAAATAATTCGATGGAACATTAATGCGTTTTTCGTTGTAATCCTTGAGGGAGGCGTCCGAGTCGCATTGAAATTGTACGTCTGCAAAGGGCAAAGTATTTGTGACGTTCTTTATCCTTGATTTTCAGCACAAGTCAAATCTCCGCCGAAGAAGTAATAAAATAATGTGTTTTATGCAAAATCGATAAGCTATGAAAGTGGCGATGGTAACGCAACGTTTGAAGGAGCGCACTTAAAATTACAGCAACTCCGTTTTTACTTCACAAAGGTGCGAGCTGTTAGCTTGAATTTTTGACGCTGGCTAAAGTGCATTTCATCAAACACTTTGCCAAACGCTTATATACATTTATGCAAATATGTACAATGTTTTATTTTAAAACCGTAAAGTGGTATTTAAACTTACTCAGGCATTTTTATAATTATTTGTCTACAACACCTCATAATAACACGCGGTCTCATTTTAATCTAATTTCGTTCTCTTTAAGAGAATTTAAATTTCAATCTCCTAATACATAGTGATGAAAGCTATTCGAAACTTGCTTCGACATTATACCGCGTCTACAATTGCTCGGCAAATTTCAGCTCTTAAGTTCGCCGGCTGAGCCGTCGTCAAAAATTCTGTTGCGTCATCATACGTAAAGCAGTTCAGTGCTCGGTGTTTTAACTACGCGTTCGACTTGCATAAAACGCCGACGACGATTTAAAACAAAATGAATTGGCCCCGTTTGCCAGCAAACAATTTACGGGACAGTCTTTGGACACCTCTTATATCAGCGAGCGCGCAGTTCACGCGCGAATCCAATAAACGAAACGACTCCTCCGTCCGGCCGCTTTTTATTATATTCTATTAAGACAGCGAACGCATTTCTTAGTCAATCAAGCGAGAAAAAAAGGCTAAGACGGAGAAAAAAATCAGAGGGTCTTAATTTTAATCCAGCCGCTGATTTATGCGCGCCGTAGTAACGTTCAGTTTCGTAATTAATTCATTTATTCAAGTAAGTGAAAAGTACAGTTACACTTTGCCGTAACTAATGGATGTTGCTGAATTAAAACTTAATTTTCCCTGCAAGTTGCAAGAGAACGGATTGTAGTCCCGGTAGAAATTAAACGAGGATTTATTACAGATGTTTAGAACAGTTACTCTAATTTGCGATGCCAACTTATGAATGCGCCCGCGCGGCTTGGCGTATATCTCGGCGGAGCGGCCTCGCGGCTGAAACGAGGCTTACACATTGGATACTGATAACGGTAATTATAAAAGTTTCCGAAACTAGACTTGATTACCGCGCGACCTACAATCCGCAGGCGAAACCCAGGTTCTGCCGAATTTGCAATTACCGACGCTGGTCACTCCGTCCGACGAATCTTCGTCCTTGATCACGTGCTTTTCAAGTAGTGACACGCTTCGAGGACGGTGACCTCAGGTACGTTCAGAAGCGGCCGGCAACGCGGAAGACTCGACAAAGGTATTACGGATGTCAACTAAATTTGCCATCCTTGTAACGCACCCAAATCCAGGGATGTGATTACAACCACGCCGGTCATTACTTTACATAAACGACATTCGTGTCGTCTTCGTATAAGCGATTAGCTCCGCAACGCCGATTGATTTACTATTCGAAAAAAGGTCACAATCTTTGAAGATAAGGTGTAATTGCTCGGCTGAAGATCAAAACTATATCTTGTCAACGAAAGGTTTTGAATATGAAGAAATATTTTGGACATTAACCAGGAAACGCTTTTGTTAAAGATGTTATTATAAAATTGATTTTGAGAGAACACTTTTAAGTTATCTTTTAATAACTTGTCGATTTTCCGTTACGAGCATCCAGAGAAAGAAAAGGGATGGCGAAATTTCCATTGATTTACAAAGATGGTCGAAGTTGAAAATTTTGAATCAACCTGACATCGATCTTGATATTTCGTCAAAGGTGATGAATTTTGAAGGAAGATAATACAAATTGTATCATTCAATGAAAAAATTTAATTTTGATCGAAATCAAATTTCATTACAAAGTACTTTACGAACTTCTCACACAGAAATCTCTTATTAAGAAAGTGAAACTTAATTTTGAACGAAGCAAAAAGTGGAATAATATCATAATTCCTGAATCGAATGCGATATTTTTGTGAATGCAATGAATGTCGTGCAACGAAAATCTAAATTGCATTGCATATATTTCGTTTCGTTTATTACACAGCTCGCTACTTAGCAACAAGAACGGCTGTATATAATACACGTTTTCAAATTTTTTGACAACGTCAAAAATACTCTGATAAAAGCGGAAACTTCAATTAACGAGTTGAACATAAAAAAGGAAAACAAAATCAAATTTACCATCAAATGAAAACGTACGCCAACAAATTTAATTTCGGATAAAGCTTTTTTATTGCGCCCAATTTCGTTGCGAAATCTGCTTTTTTAAAATCATTTCGCCATTTTGCGTTGTTCCAATCGTATGACAATCAAGAAAAAATAACTACTCAATACGCAGGCAAAGAAGCCAGTGGCAATAGATCGGATCGACCATTAATTGCGCGGTGTAATCATAATATCCATTGTTAATCACGTATTTATTATCCGTTGTTAGATGGTTGCGATAGACGGCATGTTTTGTCTTATCAAGCATTCGGGAAATAGTGTGAGTCAGCATCGCAGTGAGATTAATTGAAACATTTATCAAAGGCTTCCGGAAAATGAGCCAATTAATAGACCACAATGGGAACTCGTTGGCATATAATATTGGAAATCTTTTTGCGAACAGACCCTGGCGTGGGAAACTCCGGAATGCGCGGTTTATCAATCGGCGATAATTAACTGAATTGTAAATATAATATCCGACGCGCGGCGTGCCGAAAGGGCAAGAAAAAAAATTATTACGTTACCGCGGGAAATTTCATTTGCGTCGACAGACATTTGGGTCATTCCGCGCCAGTTCTGGAAAGCCGTTCGGCGGCGCTCATCGGCGATTCCGCTGACATCCGCGCGAAACGTTCGAGTGCGAGCTCATCAAAAATGGATAAAGCGAGTGTATAATTGCGCCGAGGAAGAAAGTGCCCGAACAAAAATCAACCCGCGTTTTTACTTCGAAATGGGAGCCAATCGTATGACTGACATTGTTTACGTAAGGGTCTACACAGAAAGAAAGAATTCACTGGAATATACTTTCCGAATTCTTATGCGTTGAATTCTTGAATATTTATGTTTAGAATTTTCTTCAATGTTTTTCGTAAAAGAGTTCTAATATAGTAATTTTTCGGGGACCATTATTTATATGAAATAAAATTCCCTGACTTTCCAGTTTTTCACGAGATTTTAAGCAGTTTTTCTCTGACATTTTGATAAAACAATTACGAACATCTCTGCACACGCAAAAAAATTATGAGTACCTTTTCCTATAAATTTAGAAAAGTGAACTTAGAAGTGACAGTCCTAAATTTGTCCAATCAATTTATGGAAAAAATTGTGAAGTTTCTATGACTTGTTTTAAAGTTTATGAAAATTTTTCCGAATTAAAGCACGAATATTAGAAACTACATGATATCTTCCCACAAATTTATCGGAAATACTCAAGATGGTCGCTTTCCTAAATTTATAGGGAAATTAATTTAAAAATTTTTCTGCGTGTGCATATACTTCTTCGCATAACAGTAACTTGGCCTTATAACATAAAACAATAATCATCAGCAACTGTCATTTATTTTAAAGATCCATTTTTTTTAAATAGAAGAAAAAAATATTGCCAATTGGTTTGCATGTGAATCAGAAAAAACTAAAAAAGAAAAAAAAAACAAATAATAATTTTGAAAACAATATATCCGGCTTTGAAATTGATTGTAAAAAATGAATTTCAACAGCGTTTAATCGCTCGGCGTGTCTGCAAATAAACAAGCCCGAGCGTGGCATTGTTATTCCAACGGGAAATAATCGAAAATGCAACAGCAATCGCAATGACGGAGGGGAATCGATTACCGATTGCGAGCTCGCGAGCGCCGTGTTATTAATGAATGGCCGTGCATGCTTATTTCATGCCAATTCAATCGCGATAATTTCAAGTTCGAAGCGCCCGTCGATTGCGCGGGTCGATATTCTTGTCGAAAGCCGATTATCGAAACGTCAAGTGGTATCAGATTGCGACTATCAGCGACACAATGTAACAGCCGGTAAGAAAGCTCAACAAAAGAGCACTTATCAGGCCGCGAAACAAGTACAGCCACAACGACGAGCAGCTATCGGAAAGTTCGCTCTCGGCGCTTCTTTCGAATTTGTTAATTTTCTCGCGATCGCGGTGATCAATTGACTGTCCGTCCTGATCGATCCTTTATAAACAAATCAACTCCGCTTTCAAACATTTCACCAACTTGTATCGACGGGCGAGTAAATTTACATGGCGCGCAATTGCAATCCTCGAGCGCCGTTTACGTAATTATCTCGCTTGCTAGGACTTTCAACAAATTCCGACCGTTGCACGATAATGCGATTACTACTATTCTTCTGCCTTCGTAGTGTTACAATTGCACGGTGCTTCGTTTAGCGATACGGTACCACCTTGTTATTTTAGTTTCAAGTACCATTTTGGGTCTTAAGAGGCTTCCGTAATGTTTGCGTACACTTTTTTTTATAAAATTAGTATGTATGTGTTCTAAACATGTTAATTATTGCATTTGTCGAAATCTGGTAATTTACTCCATAAAGGTGTATTTTAGGAAACGATTTCTTGCAACCAAATCCATCATTTTTTTCAATGATACTGAATTGTATGATTTAATGTATTTAGCTGCTAAGTTTGACAGTTTCGAAACCCTCCACCTTGATTGATACTAAATCAAAGTAAGAGGTACAACTTGTATACTCAACTTGTTTCTGTAATCAATTTTACATTTACATAAGTGTTATGATTTTCGAAATGAACAATTTTTTACCCTCAATTTTAATTTATATTTCAAACAGCAATGAAATGAAAATTTAATTTTGTTCGATTAATAAATGACAAATGAAATTGAAAATTAAAAATTAAAGGGAAAAAAGAAATTACGATTTGTAACTTGAAATCGTTTTATATATAACAAAAGGTGAAATTCGTTAATTAATTGCGCCGTAAATGGAAGAGTTATTCCATTTTTATCGAAATGCTGATTCGTAATTAATTTATCGAGGATCGCCGGCTAAAATTCTGCACCTTCAATTCCGTTGAAAAGTATTTTAAAAGGTTACTCGAATTTTTCGTATACTCCTTTTTTCCAAGAAATGATTGCTGACAAGACGGTTTCTAACGATCTCATCATTCTCACATTTCGTTTTTTTTTTCTTTATTATTATTATCATTATTATTGGTAAGAGTTTTTGCAATAGTATCAAGAGAAAAGTTATGACAGACATAAAGGTCAGTATATTCCGTGCGCAAGTTAATACGCGTACGAATTTTTTTCAATTTAAAAACAAATTAAGTCGATTTCAGCGAAAAAAAAAAAAATGCAATCATAATTCGTCCGACGAATCGACAGATTGCTTTTTTCTGAGACGCAATTACAAAACCACAGTACACTGTCATCTGCACCATATTAAAATACAAAGTTACTGGGATCAGTAAATCGATTATGCGGAACAACAATTATTCTTTCCGAGGCCATTGTAAATGAAGTTCAATCAATTTTGAATGCATTAATTTCTGCGACATTTAAGACAATGGTTAACGATCTTCCATCTAACTTCATCATTAGTGTTTCAAGCGAATGGGAATAAAGACGGAATCACGCTAACTGTTAAAGTTAATAGTTTTCGATGGCACCATCAGCTTCAGACGGAACCGCAATCTACTTTTTTTTTCTTTGTTATAAGAGAAATTGTGTTTAAGTGAGACAAAAGATAAATTCCGAGAGAGTCGGAATCGTTTTTAAAACCGGCGTATAATTCTTTTCAGGTACCAGTGAAAGAGTAAGAATGAGAGAGGGCGATGGAGAGAGCGAGACGGAATTAAAACGAATGACTGAGGCCCTGGACATAATAACGACTTTGGTGATTAATGCTTGAATAAGAGAAAGAATAGACGTGTAATAAGAAATAACAAACACTATAAAACTAGCAAATAACACTCGCCCGAATTAATTGCGCTGATTTTAATGCGGTTTTCGTATATTGTCACAACAAATGGTATTGCGGGACAAAAAAAATTTATGAATCGCCCGTTTTTTATTGTAAATGTTAGATAACGATTTTGTCATAAAAACTTGAACCAAAACACAACTTTCTGCCATGAATAAATTAATCAATGTTAAAGTATACGAAAATTATAAAGTCGTTTTAGCAACGCTTGAAAATAAGAAAGTAAATGAAATTGTGACAGAAAAGTAGCATACGAACGAGATGGAAGTACTGAAACGATATCGGCCGCAAGAACGTTGATCGTTCTACTTATAATTCTGTAGATACCGATGCAAACACTTCGGTCGCAAGAACAAACGTCTGGTAGTCGAGGGTAAGAACGTTTGACCACGTCAACGACCAAGGCAAGGCAACGACCAACGATTCTGGCCAAGACGAGAACAAAGGCAGAAGACGGCACTGAATTGAACGAAACGGAAGATTTATCCAATTTAAACAGTGGAATCGTTCGACGTACCGCTGCTACCTTTGTCCGCGCTACATTTTCATGGACGTTCGCGATAATGAGGATAGAAGAAACGCGCGCACAAGCACAACTTTGCCCTCGAAAGCGCAAAACCGTCGACAAAGTATACATCGATATTGATCAATCAAATATTGCCGAACGTGCAATCGAACCAATAAATTTGATATGTAAACATTGTGGAACGAAACAATTTCATTGCGAGTGCATTCAATGAGCCGAATGCGTTTAATGATTGTACAATTCTTCCACGCCATTTGGTGGAAATTCAACGAGGCTGCGTTAAAAAAAAACAAGTGGATTTTTTTTATTTCTTCTTTTGCATTTTTTTTTTCTTTCAAGTTTTGTCACCATTTTAATTGCAAACTGAGAAAAAGATTAACCCAATTAGAAACGACGCAATTTTCATTGCAACGCTTTTCGTAAACGCGGAATTGAAATATTTATGATTCCGTGTTACATTTTCATGCAAGGAGCGAGCGAATACAAGTTTCACGCAAAATAATAATTATCGTGTCGTAAAAAGTGAAATTGCGTCGTTTGGAAATCTTACTATTCCAGTTAACCATTTCATTTTCTCGAGGCGCTATTCAGTGGTGAAACCAAGACCGTATTTCGTGAACAAATTGTATATACACTTTGATATATACATATGTATGTAGGTATGTATATTTGTACATATATGTACGTATGTATGTATATATATGTCCATACATATGTATATGTGGAGTGAAACAGAGAACGAACGAGAAAGAGAGCGTTCTGCCGTGATATCATAATCATTCAGCACTCGCGAATTATGATGTAAATATGAAGGGGAAATTGGGTGAAATACACACTCGCACACGGCCTCGGCACTGCGCACCCGTTTCACACGTGATGCCGACAATCTTTGCGTCCATTCAAACTCAGTGTCATTGTTGTATCTTATTACCACAACGCTGTTATCATTCATCATAAGTGTTTGAAGTTAAGAGAAATGTATTTATGAGCAAATCAAGCCTTATAGATGAAAAGCCAAAAATTATTAGTGTTAAATTGTCTCCAAGTACTAGTTTTTCACTGACAAAAAATTAAAAAAAAAAAGTATGCAAAATGAATAAACTTGCACAAAATTATTCAAAGGGAAATTATCATTTTCATTTTTAACACCATTTTTATATAAAAGTTGGTGAAAATTGCAAAACAAAGTGAAAGGTATAGTTATAAAGAAAACTTTATGTGCAAGAAGTTTGCAACGTTTATTTGCAATGAATTTTTAATAAAATATCATTTCGTCCATCGACAATCACAATCAGAACTTAAGTTTGTATCAGCGCGATATAAAATTGAATAATTAATTTTTTATTTTTTACTTTCTTCATTAGGAGTATATCTTTTTCGATTAAAAATTTATGAAATTTATAACTCGTTGCAAATAAACGTTGCAAACTTCCTGCGTATAAAATTTTGCGATATTTGGTGTATAATTTTGCGAACTGTGTAACAAGTAACAATAATTTCATTCAACTTTTTTTTGAATTCAAATTCGTTGATAAGAAACGTTCAAAGCTTCAAGCACATTGTGATTTCTTATTAACTTGGTCAATCTCTAGTTAAAATTTCAATTAAAAGATCTTCACTGTCGACGAAGGTTTGAAAAAATAAGTAGAATGTAATTCTTCCGGGGAGGGCATAAATCTTGCCGACTAATTAATTTAAAGGCCCTGACTCTAATAAAATGCACGAGCGAATGTTCGAATCACAACAAAATTGTTTCTTTTTCCATTAAATACATTCCGTCGCACCTTATCCGATGTAAAATAAACGCTCGCGACGAAACGTAGCAAATAAATCTCTGGCTCGCGATTGAAACAGACTGGAAGACGCATTGGCCGAATTAAAGTTGCAAATATATTTCTCCTTGACGAGCGTGCAAAACTTCAAATATCTAAATATAACCAATTGAATTACATTCAGTGACGATTGAGAGCTTACTATTCGACTCGACGTCAAAATCAACGCGCCATGGCGTATTAATTATCAATACATTTTACAAAATCCGATCGAACGTTTGAAACGCTTATGATTTTCATTTACAATTTCAGTTACGGTGGCCAAAGGTGCGGTGGTACTTAACGGCAACTGTAACGAAGCTCGATGTTTGCTTATTTCCGAGCAAACGCGCCGTCGCGATATCGCCGAAGTTTCGATTAAATGAAGCACAATGAAGGTATCATAGTTGTGTTAAATGCATGAGAATGCAATATTTTCGACAACGGCTCTGTAAAATTTATAAATCAATTTGTTGTAACACTAAAAGATTTAATGGCCAATAAAACAAAAAATTACTTTTTTTCATCAAACTCTGGAAGTTCAAGGCAAGGCAAAAAACTTGTGATTATGGCGAAAAGTTTAACAATCGCCGACGTTATAAAAATGACGATATAATTTCGCTTACGGGCAATTGTTACGAGATCGAGCGATCAACCGGCAGGAAACATTTGACGAAGAACCAAGTCGGTCAGTTTAGAATTCGTCGTGATATTGATTTGAATGATTTTCGTCGAAAAGCTGGCGTAGGGCAAAGCCAGGCAAGGCCGAAAGTTGTTGCTCAAGTTGGCTTCAATTTGCTGTGGCAAGTTTTGCACTGAAAGGTCGACTTTGTAAAAATTACAACATAATCGTAAAAGTTTTACGATGCATAGCGTAATTTTTACGTACTCGGTTTCTCAGTACGATTAGATCAGCGTGACCAAACATTTTCACGTTTCTATTTCCCCGAGTTACATATCTTTAAAAGTTATATTTACCTGACGAGGAACGCGAATAATCATAAAGAAAGATTTTTCAATCAATGACAAAAAATAGGATGGAAAAAATTTCGTTTACCGATCCTGGTAAAACAAATCTATTGGATCTCATTAAATCGTGTTAAACAATGTTCGGATTTAGAGTATATTCACGAATCCAAACGGTGATTTACTATACAATTAAATCGTCTATTTCATCACAGAAAATTAAAAAATTTTAATTTCAGCAAATATTAAGATACGTTTTTCTGAGACTTTTTCTTGAATCATCAAGACCAATGAATGTCCTGATGAGACGGAAGAGGAAGTTCGAGTGAGCTAATTCTAAAAGTGATAACGGTTGCTGGCACGTGTACGGAACATAAGAAGCTTTTTGATGCAACGATCGGCTCGGACAATGCGATTGATCGTTGCGTTCATTCAATTCAGGGAATAAAACCATTACCCCGGTCCGTAATTTTCCGATTCGGCGGTAACTCGTGCATGAAATTTCACATCGACCTGTCACCCGAGCGACCCACTCGTCACTTTAAAGCAAGCGTTCAAAGTGATATAAATATAAGCTTCTTCTTTAAAACTCCATTAAAACGAATTGACATTTAATCAGGATTAATCGATATTTTATCACGTGACACTTGAGCGCACAAGCGAACCTTGAACGATCTTAAAATTGCATAATGCATCTTACTTTCTTCTCACTGGTGCGTAAATATTTATCATTTTTAATTCTACGGTAGAAAAGGTAAATCGGTATGACGGGAGAAAAATTGAACTTTTCGCTTGGAAATTAAAATCCAGCTTTTTCCGTTTGATAAACAGTTAAAAAAAAAAGTAATACTCCAATTTAGTGTTGTTATTACATCGTCGAAAATTTCGCAGTTTCGCGATGTAAGACACAATTTTTCCTCCGAGAAACGCGAAGCGAAATTTAGGTGCGATAAAAAATGTCGAAATTCGCGTAGCGAGGAAGATAAGAGCCTGCAAGGGTATTCTCACGAGTATTTATTAGTTCCGGTTATGTCCTTTCGCACGATATTAGACGCATAAATATCTTCGATTCTAGTATCTAATTATAGTCGCAAATGCATTATTTGTATCGTTTTGTATGAATATTAGAGTCAAGGGAAATTACTCAGCGTGATAAACTTTCGTGTGCACACGGTCTTTAATTCAGACACCGGTGTCTTAATTTACGGTATAAATTTAATGGTTGCAATAATTCTAACGCGAACGTGAACCTCGAGTTGTGATTATTCCAAGAGTTACAAAATTGGGCAGGGTGTCAAATTCGGCATACACAATTACGCTAGACATCAAAACACACTTTTCTTATTACCAGAACACATTTACACAACTTGCAATTACACAAAACACAAGTACTTGTGTTAATTCTATGCTTAACATTTCGTCCAGATTTTAAATGATACACACATTTTTTGGACGCTTCTTCAGCCTGCCTAACTAACAATAACGCGTAAGAAGACACCCATTTGAAATAATTATCACGTTGATCTAACGTCGTAAAGTGTCAATTAAACGTTGTTTCAAGGCTAAATGCGGCTCTTAACATTGTCCGGACATTTATTGAACATTCAATGATACTCTTTGGAGAATGTTTTTTTTGTCAACTCTTGAATACTTTTCCCTTGCTACGAGATTTAAGTTAGTTGGACATTAGTGAAAATAAATTCGTTTCCGTAAATTTCCTCAAGAAATTTCTAAATGTAAATTAATTGTATATTAAATCAATTTAATATAAAAAAAATATTGAATAAAAATTTAAAGATCGATTCGACATTAAATTAATACGTTTAATCAGAATCGAAGAAAATCCGAACAATTCATTACTATTTTTCGCGTAGAAATAAAGTTAAAGTATGTTTAAATAGAAATTTTGCTTTGAAAATTGCAATATTGCAAATAAAATATACCGACGTAAGGTTGAGTGTTTATTTGTCCATCCTTGGAAGACGTAGATTATGCGTTGAAATTTGATATCGGTTCTCTTAAGTAACGAAAAAGGCAACACCGGTAGTCAAGGAGAAATAAGCTGATGTTTTTTTTAGAGCCCCGCTTGGACGTGTTAAGAAACAAGAAGTTCCGGAGATCGGCGTGGATTCGATCGCGGTTCTAATCGGCGATTAGAGCTGCTCGTTAGTCGGCCGATAAATCGCCGCCGCGTTCTCGCGCTCGCGCGAGGAAAAAGACTGGAGAAAAAAGGCTCCCGGGCTTGTTACTTTACTCCCGGCAAATGAAACGAGCCAGCGAGCCGGGACTCGCCATTAGTTTCGGAATCGCACGTTTAATCGGCCAATTATTGCTGGCGGGAACGCACGGGCCGATGTGCCGGCGCGAAGCGAGCTTAATGGTCGCGCTCGCCCGTACAAATATGGTAAATTTTTGAAAGTACGGCTTGGCTAGTGTGGTCAATA
Organism: Aradophagus sp. ZL-2020; assembly: GCA_022817685.1. Taxonomy (NCBI): domain Eukaryota; kingdom Metazoa; phylum Arthropoda; class Insecta; order Hymenoptera; family Scelionidae; genus Aradophagus; species Aradophagus sp. ZL-2020. The sequence goes on along the minus strand of JABFOV010000594.1, from coordinate 9,807 downwards.
TCGGGGGGTGGCTAATGGCGCGATTTTTGTCGGTATTGTTCGTGAATTTTCGTATCTCGGCGCTACGTAGGTAACCTTAAAGACGTTTTATCATTTAGTTTATAATTAGTTTCAAGTTAATTGTAAAAAAATGAAAGTTTTTTTTGAAGGTTGGAAATCAATTGTTCGTAATGGCAACAAACTTATATAATAATAGAATTGCTTTAGTTATATCACAGTTAGAATTCTTAAATCTTCTTGTAATGTTAAAGGCGCCTTTATAATTTGAATAACAAACTTTTTTATTTGGAAAATTTGTAGAAAAAGAATAGAGTAAATATAATGACATGAAATTTTGAATTTGCTCACTAGATTAATCAAATTTATATGTTTACACTCTATATCCACTTGTTTCTATGACCATAGTCTTCTTGTTCCATAAATATAGAGTAATTACTTTTTATAACCTTGCATACTATTTAAATAATCATTTCTAATGATATTTCTATTAAACATACTTAAAAGCTAGCGTTTCGCTAATAGTTGTTTAAAAAAAAACTTGTACACGCATTGCTTGCGACTGCAAGTGTTTATAAACTAAATGATCAAGAAACAAAACGGTCTGGAAAGTTAAAAAAGCTGTAGCTTTCAGGACTGCAGCCGCACACTGCAAGTTAATGAACGACCGAGTGAGTAATTATCTCAGCGCGTGAATTCTGCAAGTGCAAAGTACAGCGTGAAAGAAAAACAAATATAATGAAAAAATCAAACCGGAAAAAGCAGAAAGTTGAGAAAATATAAAAATGTGATAACAAATATGAATAGTAAAGACATAAGAAAAAAGTTTGACGAAATAAACGTAGCGATAAAATAAATAAAAATAAAACAACATGATAAAAAAAGGTAGTGAGAGAAAGGGACGCGTTTTCATAGTGTAGCATATTTTGTTATGTGAACGCATACTAAACTTATATTATATACGCTACATCCTTTTGGACGAAACGAGGTGACGAAAAAAAATCAAAAAACAAAATTAAGAAACAAGACAGAATGAGGTGGGGATAAGGGGGTGGGGGGTAGAGAAGTAGAAAAAGGAGAATCTAAAAAAGATCTCGGCTGGACTCGCGTCTTTATTAATAACCCCCGATGACATTGAGCGATTGGTAGTGCCGGGTAATTAACATACGCGTTTTCTTCTCGGGTGTTTGTCCGGTTGACGCCTTCGGTACCGTAATCCTCGCGGCAGGCATGACTCGGGGCGACGTCCGCAGCGTATTGATTGTTATTTGCGCACAACGTACGTACGTCACGCATACTTATCGCAAGCCCATGGTTACGTGTATTTGCATATTTCGGAGTACCGTAAAAAACGTCGAGATGCTAATTTGCACTTTAGCAGCCGTCAAAAAGTTGGCTAACAAGTATAATAACGTATTTACCGCTGCCTCGTTAAAGCACGCCGAGGCCTTTTTATTGCACTTGGCGCGATGACTTGAGTCGCGTTACCGGGGCACGATGATTCGTCGAAAATTTCGCGCGCTAACGATAATATCTGGAACAGGTTTATTTTGGAGGAGAATACAACCCCCCCTCCCCCATTGCGTGACTTGGATGTTGTTTTTTCGACGCTTTTATGAAACCACCTTCTGTTCCACGGTGTCACGATTTCTAATGATTTTATCAGCGCTACTACGTGACAAGTTTGAACTCGGGAAAGACTCTGATGAAGTTTAGAATCTTACCGCAAATCTTTAATCGACGGACGATATTTTCATTGATTAGAATTAAGATGATCGGTTCGATTGAAAGCTCGATTGTTGTTGTTGCTAATTGGTGTTAATAGATTAGTTAAGACCGTTTCATATTCATTTCACTATCTCAATCAATGGCGCTGTAGTAATATAAAATAGTAGTTTATAAAAAAATACCTTTCAAAATAATTTTGTGTTCACATTTGTAAGGAAATATAACAATAATTTTGGAAATTTTCACATTCGTAAATATAATCGAAGTAAAGACAATTTTTTTTAAATCGTACAGTTATTCTGATGTAATTTTTGTCTTATAATTAAATTGCACCGACCGAAAAAAATGATAAAAATACGATAAGATTTGTAACATTTTATAATTATTTACGGGGTAGTTTTGACGTGAATTTCGTAAAGTCCCATATGCACACGAGGGTGGTGTGATTTCATCTAGTTTAAACGAGGACCAGGAATGCCGAGACACGTTCCACCAACGAAATCTCACGGGATAAGTTACGCCGCGACGGAACTTAATGTAGGATTTACTTTTCCAGCTGGCTACTCAAGTTCCACCGAATCAGGCTCCTCCCATTTCTCTTCGTCATCTCTACGCCTTTCCATGACCATCAACTATTTCTTATACTAGTCTGAGCGCATGTTTTGTGTGTGCCTACTGCTGAGATTTTAATATTAGTAAATGACTAATTTTTTCTTAATATTAACAATCTTCTTCAATGAAAAGCCAACTCGTACCATTTCGCATCGCGATGCTCAGACAACGGTCTATTAAAAAATAAAAGCTTCACGCATGAATTATGTCTCAAAGTTAGAGTCATAGCCATCAACTTTATCGTAGTGAAGCTGCATCATTTTTTATCGTTTTATATTGCATTAATATTGAAGTTTCAATTAAATTTTGAAAATGAGCAAAGAGGTCTTCTTATATGACGTTGTGAATGTAACTAAAACATTTCAGCGATACGATTTTGTTGAATCGACCAAATCTTTTTTCTTACTGTGGGGTAAGATGGCAACGGCACACTCGCGCAAGCTCGCGTATTTTTCTACGAATAATCTACTAAATAAAACATCACTCGTAAACTCTTCGCAGACTCCCGCGGCTGAGTCGTTAGTCGGCTTGACGTGTATCTCGCGCGAGTACAGTCTGGTTCGCTGAGCCCTTTCCCGCCCGGACTTGGAATCCTCCCACGTTTCTTGGACGTCTTTTTGTCTGATCCGTTCGCTCCCTTACCTGGTGATAGAGAAGCAACCGCAAGGGCGTACATCACTGTCCGCGAGCGGATCGTGATGCTGGAAAAGCCACAGAAAAGAGCCGAGGATGATAAAAAAGCAGAACGATGTTCCTACGACTCGCAACGTACTAATCATTCCGCCGGTGGCAGGGGTGGTGAAAGGAAAAGGGTGGAAGGCATTACAATTTCAAAACAGCGGCATCGCGAATGGATTCGAAAATTCGAAACGATCGGCCCGAGTTGGAGGAAGACAAAGGGTACAAATTCCACGGCGAAATCGCGCCGGAAATTTTTCGGCCAATTGTTTGCATAATCGAAACAAGCTGACCGGTCATGAAATTAAAATTTGGAGCCGCGGCTTTCGAGCGATGATCGACCGTTTTGAATAATCGATGAAGTATCTGGGCGTTATCATCTGAAATTTAGCTGATCGACAGACGCGCCATCTCGGATCTTGATTTTCATCCACGAGTCGTAAAAATTTCTTTGGCAGTGTATTGTAGTGATTTGACTTTTCAATTCGCTCGACAAATGTTAAACCATCGGTACGCCAGTCGCTGGAAAGGAAGTCATTGTTCGCGGCGTATTCCGAGCTCCATCTTGATACGGGCAACATGGTCGTCGCATAATTCCGCCGACTGGCCAACATTTCGTAGCCGGCGCTTTGGAATATTTTAATAACAAGCCGATTAATTTTCCTCGTCGCTTGATTTTAAATGCTAAACGATTCGTGGTTAGTGTGTAAAGTATTTCGTTTCGCTGTGTCAAACGTTGTGCGATGAATTCGTCTGCTTTGGAAATTTTCAACGCAAGAGAAGCTATCGATTTTAAATTAAAATGTAGATCTTTTGAGTTAAAGTTAAAAATCATTTATTATTTCTAGTATATACAGCATTTTTTAAACGAATTCTTATATATTTGTTTAAAACAAAGTTCACTTGATTTAAATGAATTCAGTTTTCGTCAGGCAAACAGTTTTAAAAATAAAGAAGTGATGAAGTTTATCTATTTTTTGTATAGGTTGATTTTAGGAAGCGAAAATTAAATTTAATGTTGGTTTAAAATTTAAGGTCAGTTGTTAAACGCAAATTCAAAATCAAAAGAATTCATTGCAAGTTTGATGTTATCAAACTAATTCCTTTTTCTTGGTATCGTTGTTAAAATTAAGATTTAGCGTGCTCTTTTCGCAAGTGCGAAAAAGTCGAGGAGCTGCTGTGATAAAACAGCATGTGTAATTTCAAGATAAACGTAGGAAACGAATTCATGAACAGGGCATCACCATGGGAACCGATATCGATTGACGAGACTAAGGTAGCAACGTTGCACGTGTTTTCGGCGGTGATGTTTTTTGAGTCCGTTTCCTCGGATCAAAAATAAAACTTCACTATGGCTGCATAACAGCAACCATAATTTTGAAAGAATACATTCATAGAAGTTAATAGAAATATTGTTAATAATCGGATACAAAATAAAAATAAATATTTACATTCACATTATTTCTACGTTAAATTTTCTATAATACAGAAAAAAATTTAATTTGTTAAAATATTACTTAAACGTAATTGCAACGTTGATTTCAGGATTATTTTTTTTTTATTATATAACCTTAACAAATTTTAATGTTATCAAATAATACAATAATTTACTTGTATTACCCAAATCACATTACTGTTGCTAATTAAACAATTTCTTTTTAATCAAAGAACTTAGTATTTGTACTCAGTTCAACTAAGCTTTTTGTTTTTGTGGAACAAGTGTGCAGCGGAATGCCCTCCTGCGGAATCGCATGAAACCAAGTGCATATATCGCGTTTAACGTTCGAAGTCGTTTCAGTTTGAAAGACTTGTAATTTCGAATAAACGAAATTCTTATTAATCGCAATAGAACCGAGATAATAGTGAATACATTGATCCGCGATTAAAAAATCGCACCAAGCAATTTCAACTAAAGCCCGTTCTTGAACGGCTCTATTGTCAAGGCGGAAAATCCGAAACGCAAAACGTATCCGCAATGCGCCCACGCTTCGATACTCGCGCTCGCCGTGCTAATAAAACGGCGAACGCTCTTGTAATAAAGTTTTGCTTTGTGCAAAAGCTGCAGACACGTTAATAAGACAAAAGAAAACACGAAGACGAGAGCAAAAGCGAATGGAATATAATTATGGGCAAGGGGCCGTGGCAGACGGTGCGAGAGGGGATAATTTCACGACGCGGGGCAAAGGGCGAGGAGAGCCGGGATTGCGCGGAAGCGAGGTTAAGAGGCGATAAGGAATGATCAGTTAGATCAATGCCAAAATGTGAAGATGAAGAAAAGACGTGGATGAAGAAAAGAAAAATGTAGGGAAAAAGGGACAGAGATTAAAGGAACTATGAATTGAATTGTTGAATTAAATTGAATTGGGAAAAAAAACCTTGTTTCAATGTTGAAGTAACTTTTAAATAATTTAGACCTTGTAATAAAAAAAGGTCTAAACAAATAATTGAATATGAAAAAGGATTGTTTTTAATTAACGCACATTTCACTGCCAATAATCCCTAATAATATATAAATTTGACGTCAATCCAAAGTCTTTTTACTTAATTTTCATTTATCGTATTAATTTTTGACATTGATTGAACATTAATATTATGTTCTTTAGACTTTGTGAAGTAAAGAAATGGAAAGGAGATAGTAAGAGGAAAAGAATGAGTAAGTGGGACTTGAGACAAGCCGAAAGCTTATTGATTTCGTATAGCTGTCTCGTTCTGACGCTCTGCTTGACTAGCGTACTTTTGTTTTATGTTGTGAGACGGTCTGTTCGTGGCTTTGCAGTGCCCCGTGCGTCCTCGGCGAACGCATGTCAGAGGTTAAACGAACAGATTGATTGATACATTCACTTGCAGGCTTAAGAACATACATGTTCACATCTGGTTTTAGAATGAATTTAAGGTGATAAGAAATGTAGACATTTTTTGGTTAACGTCCATTGAGTTATTCACTATTAAAAAGGAATGTTAATTAATATTAAAAATAATCCATTATTAAAAATAATGGATGAAAGTGTCATATTCAATTTGAAACTTGTTACTTTTATCTTAGCAAGTAAATTCATTATATCACATAATTAAAATACTTATAAAAATAATCTCTGAAATAATTTTAAATATTTTATATTTTATTTCTCTGCTATGTTATTAAGTATACAAGTTTTAAATGAAACATAATAATTCCATCAGCTATATTTCCACTGTTTGTTTTGATAAATTAAACCTTGATTATTTAAATCACAATAATGTGGAGATGAAAAAGAAAAAAAGAGAGAAAGAAGAAATAGTCATCGAGATAATAAAAACAACGACATTATTTAGTGGTCGTGGGTGTGCGGTTCGCTCCGCGAAATGGACTCGCAATCGACATTTTATTAACTCGAATTTATTCGCTATTAAAGCTTGGCTACCAGCGAGGCGGGTTCACCTGACCAGCGACCAGTTCGACGGTTCTTTCGCATGTTAATAGCCGCGCCGTAAACGTAGCCACCGCCGGTTTCGTCCGGTTGGCCGCGACGCGACATAAAGCTGCGGAATTTATTATTCAGCGGCCGGCGGTTCGCGTGTCGCGGAAAAAGCGTTAAATAAATTATAATTTCAATTAAATTGAACGCGAAATTCCGCTCGCGCTTCCACGAATAGCTGGAAGCAAGGGGAAGGAAGAAGGGGGGAGGAGGAAGAAGAGTAGAAAAAGGGCCGACTTGTCATCCGTTACCGATTTCGATGCGCAATTAACTCGCGCGCAGCTCCAATTACTCGTGCCATAAAATATCAGCGGACGGAGAAAAATCGCAAATCAATTACCGGATCGGTATTCGCACTCGAAAGAAAGATATCGCAGGCGCTTATTAATCGAGTCGCGATTCCCTCGGCATTCATTTCTCTTTTTGTCAGAAAATCGCCTCGCGACTCGAATGCCCTCTATCGGCACAAGCGATCGCCTAGCAAAAAGATCGACGCGGCGATCGGCATTTTTACTCGCTTACGTGCGCCAGTTCCATTCATTAGCTCACTGATTTCCACGGCTTATCCGATCTTGAGTTGCAGTCGAGGTGTTACAGTTCGCGTTTAATTAGCGGCCGAATGAATAAGTTAATTAAATGGCCTTTTTCGTCTTGCTTGGCTCCCCCCACTCCTGCATGCTTGCAGCGGTGGGGAGAACTAGGGGCTGGCTTTTTTGCAGCTTCTATGCGCGCTCGTTTTGTCTCTGTCGCACCGCGGTGGCTAGACAAGGATAGTCGAGGTTGGAACAGCGCTTCCAAATGGAAACGTAGCTCTCATTAGCGTCGCTGTTGCTTTATTTTTCCACGGACGCGAGCTATTTTAGATGATGACGCGCTTCCTGTCGTGAAAACGAATCGTTTCGTGCGCTCGGTCCTTTATTACGCAACGGAAATTCACCTCGACGCGCTTTACGGTTATTTCGTCGAAAGGGGTTTTGTTGCCGGAGTTGCTGGAAAGCTAACTTGCGAGGTGAAGATTCTGAAATACCGATTACGTTGATTGAATTTCCAATTTAAAGACTTTTTTTATAACATTTAAATGTTACAGTTTTTTTTTGCAAAATTCAACTGAAAATTGTTTTTGCAGAAACGGTCTATAAAAAATTTACTGTACTATCATTTATGACTGTGAAGATAAGTAGTTAATAATAATACTAATGTTAATTATAATAAAAATTCTTTTGTCCACAATTTGTCTATGACAAATGACGTAGCCATAATCATTCTTTTTAATTTAAAACACATTCAAGATACTCAGTGTTTACTGTGATGATTGCAGGGTTCAATATTGTTAAGTAAAAAAATCTTAAATGTATTGAATGATCTGAGATAATTATTCATTACCCTGACTTAATTAATAAACAACGCTTGAGACGAGCGTAAGTAAAATGAGAAGAAGTGTTTCACTGGAAATTCAATTTCAATCCAATTCCCACTCGCATGTGGTTTTTAATCGAACAGTGGCAGAGCCGACTTTTCACTCAATCCAATCATGTTCGTAAGTTAATGAATATGAAACGACAGCGCGCAACGACTGTTCTTATTACACACATGAAGATCGAGAGCTCCAGGCTGTCGCAGATATCCCGATCGCAATAATGCTAATGATTAAAAGAACCTAATGAGCAACCATTAGAATGAAGCCGGTTTTTTGCCGGGAAGTTTAAAGGCGGCGCGCCATATACCGCGCTTTTAAACAATATGCAATTTCGTTCTCATTCGCGTGAAATTGCTCGGTCATCTGCACGAAAAAGTCAACCGAAGGCTCAGCTGCGTTTCTCGTCTTATCGCGCGACTTCCAACGACACGCACGCGATTTTAATTCATCTGTTTCATTCAACTTTCCGACTGTTAACATTCCCGAATGGGAATCTTGCACTCGGGCATCCTGAGTGGATATTGTTGATTGATTTTACCTTACTTTATACATCATATTCTCAGTGATGATAATGTAATATTAGATCACATTATGGTTTAATTTGTTAATTTTAATATACATTGAAATCGACTTAATGTTTTATGTGGAATTTATGAAATCGTTTTATTATGTTTATTTTGTTCTGATAAGTAATACCAGTTGGTTACTAAATAAACGATTTGGTTAATTTAACAAAAATACTCTATTAAAATAATTTAAACACCATACCTTAATATTATTTAAATAAAAACACTTTTGAAGTGTAAATAACATGGTTCATTTTACAAAAACTTTATTAATTGAAGAAAGTTGAACGAGCGTAAAGCCTTTTTTTCTAAACAAACAGCATATCCGTTTCCCGCTTACGTACTCCGAAGCATCGGATTATTATATAACATAAATATACAGACGTGTACAGTAATTCGTTACGGCGTATCGCGAGAGGAAGTCGACGAGATAAGCCATGTCTTCGGGACGATTATGGTTTTCATAGTCTCGGCGTTGTTCCAAGGGAGAGTCCCTCGGGTTCATCGAAGGGTTCATAAGACAAATTGCTATTTACACCCTTTTGAATAGCAAATTCATGACTTCCACTTTATCGAGGCGCGCCGTTTGGCGGAGGGCTGCCTAGTAAATAATCGTTCCGTCCAATTTCAGGCGCGGATTTTCCGCCTCCGTCGGAAGCGGGGGAGACGCAAAAAGCTGAATGCGACTTGGCTCGCTTTTTCGCTTCCTCCGACTTTTTCGCGCAACCGGAGAAGAAAAAAAAACAGCAGCTCAAGGAGTCTGTTTGTCGAGGTCAAAGAGCGCGAAATGGGATCCCGGCTGTTCGGCGCTGACGCTCTGACAAATCAAGCTGAAAATTGAATTCTGGAGTGTCAGGGGTCCCGGAGCGCCGTCCCTCCGCCGATTGTTTCTCTCCACCGCAACATACCGCCGGCCTTTTTGTCAAATTTCTTCGCCATTATTTTCATTCCTAAGACTCAACTCGATTCCTTCCATCCGATTTTTATTGCTGCGATTTTTATTACTATTTGTATTCAGGGTTGTTACGCACCTGGAAAACCTGGAAAACCTGGAAAAGTCATGGAATTTTGTTACGCTGGAAAAGTCAGGGAAAAGTCAGGGAATTTAAATTTAACTTTTTTTAACATTGTCTGTTGATTTAATTTTGTTTAAAAAAAATTCGTTTAATCATTTATTTATCACAGAAGTGACTAAACTTATTGTAATAATTGAAAAACTTCATTTACGTGCAGTTAATTTTTTTAGCATCTTTTTATTTAATAACAGGATTTTCATTCTATGAGATTTTATATTTCTATATTATTTACATTTGTTTATAATTATAATTTTTCAGAATTAGTAGTATTGTCCCTA
>JABFOV010000593.1:0-35296 GCA_022817685.1 Aradophagus sp. ZL-2020 | reverse complement strand
TTCTATTTTATATCACAGTAGCGACCGCCACGCGACTAAAGTGTATACATACGCGCGGAAAGGTGAATGGGGGAAAAGAAAAAAATAATATTTGATTAGAAGAAAATAATTATAACTATTTGTTTTTAAATGTGGTGTGGAAATTATGCTTTTTGAATGGTTCACTAGTTGGATAATTTTTACGTAAACAATTTTTTTTATATTTTTTTAAAAATTAATTATATTTAAAAAAAAAAAAAAAACTTTTTTCAGTTTATTTTTTTTTTTTTTTTTTTTTTTTTTTTTTTTTTTGCACAATTATGAAGATTGTAGAATCTGCACCAAATACTGATAAATCTGATGTACTTTTTCAGTGAAGGAGAAAAAAAACGTTTACACAAAATTAAAACAATATTTTTCAGTAACTGACTTAATTTTTTAGAAATTTTCAAACTTAATTTGGTAACATTTAATTAGGTCTGTCTGGATTCTTAAATTTAGATTGCAACGTCATGAGACTGTCTAGTTGAGGAATAGTAACCTGTAGGTGAAGCTCGAGTGTAATTAATGCGTTAAATAATAAATCTTTGTTTACCTTTCATCTCATCAAAACTGTCAAGAGCCTGGATTAATATAATATTCGCAAGCAATTAAATTAAACCAAATTAATTGCAATCTTGATTTCAACGTTTCACAAATTTTCCTTGTACAAATATTCTGGGAACATTGATGTTTTCTTTAACATTGATTGTACGCCTGTGTAAATATTCACATGAAATCACTCCAAATCCTGACTTTTCAAATAAGTTTTTCACTTCTTCAACGGAAAAGTAATAACTTCTAAAAATAAGAAAAAAATTAACTTATAAACTTGTTCTTCATGTCTGATTAATTTTATATTAATTATAAATCATGTCAGTTAGGAGCGAAAGACATTTAACATATGTCGTCAATTGCATTCGGTTGAACTATGAAATCATCATGTAGAATTTAGTTTAGATATATGAAAAGAAAAACCTGATTTTCAGTTGAAAGTTTACAAGAAGAGAAATTAGCGATGATTGTTCAGCTCAAATTTTTTTAAACTTCCAACTAAAATTCAGTAGATTTTTCTTCTAACATATGTAAATACATTGATAGAAACTTTCCAAAATCATAAATAAATCTTTATACTATGATTTTTTTATTTAAAATGTAATAATAAATAAATACATAGAACTCTGAACATATTTTTTATATGTTAAATACATTTTATAAATTGATCATTTACACACCTCGTTCCATCTTGACGGACATAAAGATTTTCGGCAATCTTGTGACCAGTTTTGAATCTCAGTTGAGCCATATCATAAAGTCCATAATCTCGAAATAAAATAATACTATCCTTGGCCATAATACTGTGTAAATTATTAAGAGTACTACAAGAAATAAAAATATAAATGAAACATTAAACATGTTTTGTGGTAGATGTACCAATATTGTTTACATTTAAGTATATACAATTGTATTTTGACAATTTCCAAAGTTAAAAAGAAAAAATCATTTGAGCCAAGAAAAGCAAATGCTACTAGAAAGAACCTAAAATTTATCGTTTGTTTCGCTTTTAAAATTATTGAATTTCAAATCAAGTTTCTAAGACGAAGAAAAATATGCTTTATAAAAGTGTAAAAAACATTACTGTCAAGATTTATTCTTCAAATAATTTATATTTAATTTGAATTTTTCACTCAAGTGATTTTTTCCTTAAAATGAATGAAAAAGTTTTTGAAATTAAATAAAATTTTACTACTCAAATAATTACCATTCAAACTTATTCGGGTGTATTGCTGACAAAACAAAAACCATTGTAACAATGTCTACTGGAACATCAACTGCTGCATAACAGTTTTCAACCGTAACATCAGTTTGAAACGCTGTTATTTTTTCGGGATCATATAAATTGTGACTCTGAAATATTATGTTCTGATCAATTAAAATTATTATATAATTCATTAATAAGTTTAGCATATAAACGTGATATTTTGTAATATCACGTTTGATGAAATAATGTTTACCAAAAATAATGCATAAAAAATGATAAGGTGTAAATCAATCAATTAACTGGTTTAAACCCTAATCCTGAATTTTTATATGTAAAACTTTTGAATTTAATTTGGAGCATAATTTCAAATACGCTCTTTGAATAAAAAAACGTTCACTTTAATCTTGTTATTGTAGTATTCACTATTAACAATAAAGTGTAATTACTGTTTTAGCGTGTAAAGTATATAATTAATCAAAAAAAGTCATGCTTAATTAACATTTCTCAAATAACTTACATTATAAATTAAACAAAAATTGCAAGCGAATAACCAAGCATGTAATTACCACGTGGCACAAGTAAAAAAAATAAAGTCAGTAATTTTAATTAAACAATCGAAACAAAAAAGACAAAGAAACGAAACAGAAAAAGCTCTACAGCCGAATGAAACCGAATTACGAAAGAGGAATGGACATTGCGAGAAGATCGTCTAACACGTGGTCACATAACCTCACTTACCTTAACGAAGTCGATGGCTCGCGGCGACAAGTCGCAGGCGAATATCCGCGCGAACGTCAGGCCTTCCTCGAGCAGCGGGTAAATCAAATTGCCAACGCCGCAGCCAATTTCCAGGAGCACCGACGGTCGCGCCTCATCCAATCGCATAAGTTCGGCGAACTCGCGCGTCGTCCAATGGCGGTCTTTAAAGAAGCGCGTCTCGTTTCTTTTGTAAAACAAATCCCAATTCCGTTTAACGTCTCGCTCGATTTTATTCGCTTGGAACTCCGACACGAGACGGCTGTTTTGCGCTTGCATTCTCTCCGCTTCTTCCGCCGATAAAACTTTCGCCACGTGGCCGACCGATTGATCTGATTTCTCCTCGTCATTTTTCATCCTCTTTTACTTTTTTATTTATATTTTTTTATTTTTTTTATTCTTTCTTTTTATATTTCGTTATTAGTATAGAATTCCCTTTGATTTAATTATTTTAGCGAGTTTATCCCTTACATTTTTTGGCCTTGATGGTTACTTTATTCGAAGAAGCCGATACAAGTAAAATGAGATCCTTATGCGTACGCTCTCTCAAACGAAATGACCAATGAATCAGTAGGCATCAGTAGGAGTGGGGCGAGATACGGTAAGACGCGGCAAGGCGGTTACGTGCAAGCGCCATCTATGGTGACGCCACGTGGTAAATTTAATTCAATTTTTATTGGGATTTGTTTGACAGCACTATCGAAAAGTATTGACTTTGAATCAAGTTGAAAAACGCACGTCCGATTGATTTTTGTCTTCATTCTTTATGTCTTCTTTGCGATAAATGGACAAGTGATGGAATTAAAAATCATAAGCCTTGTTTAACGCTCATTTATAAATTATTTATAAATGAAAAATTTATGGAATTATACGTAATCTGCAACTGGGAAGTTATAATAGTATTACGAAAGTTCATAAATTTTTATTGATAAATCTTTAATTTAAAGATGAAATAAACAAATCTTTTTTTCTACCTTAGATTCAAACTCTTGAAAAAGGTATTAAATTATTTTCAGTAAATATATTTCAATGAGAACAAAAACTTATATTTATGTTTTACCTAAAAAACTTTACATATAAATTGATGTTTTTGTGCACTTCCGAACAGTGTTCTGAAATGTCGGCATTAATCTTATCAATTAAATTAAGTACATTCAGACAGCACATTTTAATCTCTCGGCAAAGTTGACCACATTACATTTAGTTTTGGCAGCTTCGCCAAAACTACAAGAATATTTTCCTTTGTAATAATTTATATATAAATCAATGTCCATGTAGAAAACTTTAAAGTCGAAAAGGAAACGGAAATGAGACTAAATGGAGATTGAAAAAAACTTAAAAATCATCCGAAACTGAGTCAGACCTGTGAACTTTACTTTGTATTGATTTATTGATTTGAGAAATCGATCAATATTTTGTCAACATTTCGTGTTGATTTTTTTAATTATCAAAAAGTTGAAAAATCGTTTATATTCATAGTTGAGAAAAACGTAATTTATTATGATTGAAGTAATAAGTAGTATTGGAATAATGATATCATAGATTGATCGAAATTACAATATTATGAAGACGTCACTTCGTACAATCATGACTTCATTATAAATTACAGTATACTCCGTACATAAATACAGCTTTGTGTTTCTGAATTAACACAATGAGATATCATTATATCAACGGTCTGAAAATTATTTAAAATTATGCACATTTATTCTCCTCAAACGTTTCTGGAAATTGCTTAATTTCAATTCTGTAACAAACTGTAAATGGCACCGTATTTAACCTAGAAAATAATCTTGACATCGGTTTGAAATAATAATCTTAATGTAATTTGAACTTCCATAAATGATACCGAAGCATTGAGAAACAATGGTACCGAATTCAATCAAGTAAAGTATTACGTACGCTGTAAAAAAAATCGGTACTTGAACCAAGCTCATGTAGATTTTCAACTTAATACATTTCATTCAGAAATATGAAACAATGGTTTGTGAACTGTAATGAAGCAAATAATATGTTTAATTGTTTTATTCAACTTGAACCAAATGAATTTTAAATATCATGTTTCGGTGAAGTAGATACTTCATATATAACTTATTTATCGATTCCATAAAAATTATTTATCTTTAAAGTAAAAAAAAACTTTCTTGTATAAAATACAGCTTACAATTAGAAATATTATTTATTGGTTTAATTAATTTGTCATCGATTAATTGAAGAGTCTTTATTAAATAGAAACTTTACTCGGTTCTAAAAAAAAAAAAAAAAAAAAAAAATTAATTCATTTCCGTTAATAAAGCAGATGTAATATTTTAACTTAAGTCCGATTGATTTGTTTCAAATTAATGATACACAGCAATCAGTTTTATTTTTTTACATTCAGCTACAACATTTTGTCTCCTTCCCTTAAAGAGCAACTTCGAAATCATAAATTCTTATTCTTTATTACTTTAAAACAGAAAACTTTTGAAAGTAAAAAGAAGAAAAAAAGGAAATGTAAAATCATAATTCGAAGTGTTCTTGTATATCTAGCTGAGTGAAAAAGGATTTCCTTTTTAAATCAGTTCAAGCGGTTTGAGGTCGAATTTCGCGAAGCAGAAAGTCCGAAGATAATCTGAGGTATAAGTCAAAACTGCTGAAAAATATAGAACTTACTTTTTTAAAGCGGACATGCTGAAGCAAGCGAAAAATGTTACGTACGAATTGCGTTACATATTTCTGCATACTTTTGAATTGCAGCTTTTCAAATGTTCTATCGAGTAACGAGGTAAAGAAAGAGAATTTCCATCCCTCATTTTATTTAATAATTTTTAATTCAATTAAAAACATCAGACATTTCAATTAGTCGCAATAATTAGTCAGTCAGTTTAATTAGTTTTATAATTAATTATTCCATGTCGTAAAAAAAAATTACATTTTAAATCATAAGTACGGATACATAATATTTTATCAAAAAGTTATCATTTTCAAGACTGTTGTGTGTGAAATGAATATCCCTCAAATTTTGAATTCAATGTATTACCACTAATTGCAGTTTGCGAACAAGAAATTTGACACCATGTAACCTAAATTCATATATATTTATTAACATTTTTAAATTTACCCATATCTATTACTATTTCAATTAAATTCTCTTGTATGTGTTAAAAAAAAAAAAAAATACTTCAGGCAGATGGATCAAATTTTGCTACAATTCGTTTACTACATTTTATTTTTTATCGAATTACGAAACGCAGACACACAAGAGAAACGTATAAGTTAAAACGAATTGTAACATTATCGACGAATTAATTCGTATTCGTTCTTTTCCATTATTGTAGTGTTTTAATTAAAACCATTACCTTTTAGGTTTGACTGAACATTAAAATAGGCACAAATCGTTTTACAATTAACACACGAATAGTTTGAGGGGATTACGCAGTACTATCACGTTGTATTCCAAATTGCATTGGTAATAGTATTGACTAAAAGTTGATTCAATAATGCGAATCTGGAACTCATTTGCAATACAAGTGAACTTTTGCAATCGACATATCCGCGTCGCGGCTTAAATATTTTAATAGCTTAATTTGCCCGAAGTATATTTTGATCCCAAATCCAAATATTCAAAGTGTACTTAATATAGAATATAAAACCGACATGATGACATTAATATCGTTCACGAATAAGTACGTTAATTTTGTATGCAGAACTCGTACGATAAAATATTTTCTGGCCACACTGTTGGAATACAATGTCACAGTCCTAGAAAGGGGTTACGCGTGACTAAAATTTCGTCACCGGTAATAAATCGAAAAATCAGATTGTCTATGATTATTTTTATGCGTCATAATTTGTGATTGGACGCCATTATTTCTGCATTATCAGTAGGCTTACTTCGCAATTAAAGTTTTACTGTACTTCTATTGAAATTGCGCGATGCTTTTTCGAATCAGTTTTCTTATTTACAATTTATTTAAATTATTAAAAATGTATGACTAATAAGGGATTATTTTTGGAAGTGTGATCAAATTCGTTGAACCTCCAATGTTGCAAATTTTTTATCTATTCATTATATAAAAGTTATTGAATTTTTCACTTTTAACTATTATTTGTTATAAAACTGTTGAATTAACGTACATATAACGTTATCTTAATTCAAGAAAGATAAAGAGAGGAAGAACAATTTTATGATAATTACACTAGTTCTATTTATATTAACCAAATATTTGTTCACTATAACCGAAAATGCAAAAGCCTGCTCGGAACAACAAATTTCGTTGCAGAAATGAGTTGAGTTAGTACAAGTTTTTAACGCGTTTGCCGAAGAATAAATATTATAATAACTTTAAATAAATCATATTCCGTCTGAAGGAAACATGCATGAATATGAGGCATGTCCGTGTAACTCCATCATCCATACGTGAGAACTAGAATTATAAGTTTAAGACCATTATCATATAAACGCAAAAAGTTTTAATAGTGATTGTTCCTTAGATCTGATAAATTAAGATCTTTATCTGAAACAAAAATACATACGCCCGGCTCGTGTGTTTTAATGAAAAAACTAAATGAAAATAGTTTATAATTAGTTTTGCGCACTTGATATAATTGATGGGTATAAAAATGATAAAGACTACGTAACAGGATCTCACATATATACGAAATAAGAATCACATACAAAAGAAATGAAACTTCTATTAATACTTCAATTGTATGTTCATGTAAAAACGGTTTCAATGACATGATGAAATTATAAAACAATGTAACTGCTTTTGTGACGCGAATTACATAACGACGCATACAGTTTGTATCGTCGGTGCATAAAAAATTGAATGCGATAAAAGAAAGAATTTAAAAATAAGGAAGTAAAATGTGGAATTCATATTACCAACGTATCGTTTTGAATTCAACTTGATTTTTTATTTTTTTATTTTTAATAAACTCAAATTCAGTTTTTATTCGGATATCCTCTTTTGAAAATGTCAAAAATTCATGGAAAATCACATTCGTGAGTTATTAAGTTTAAAAAAAGCCTTTTGAGTACAAAAAATTAATTATTTTGTAACAAAACGGCGTACATTTATTGTTGCGTGTTTTGTAGCTCGATTGTATTGAGTGACTGACGGTTCCTATTTCCACAAATTTTATCACAGATAGATCTTTTTAGTTTCGAGACAAAACGAAGTGTGCCTAGAATTGAGGAGAATATCATCTCGTTATAAAATGATTAAAGAAAAAATTGAATAAAATGAAAATAGATTCAATTGAACAATTTTGTTCCGACGAAATTTTAATTTTCGATTTTCACATGAAATTTCGCATGAAACCCTTAAGTAAACTTTTATATGAACTATATGTTTTCAAGTTTTGATGATAAACGAAGAATCCGGTAACGTATGATAATTTCAAATCCTGATTCGCCATCGTAAATAACAGCTTAACATAAAAGAAAAGAAAAGAAAAGAAAGACGTTCAGAATTTGCTTGTGTCCTACATTTAACGCGGGCATTTTTGTTATCCCCAAAAAATGCTTTTAAATTAATTCTTCATCCAAATGTGAAAGGCAGAATCATGTGCACTCGAGTTACGAGATGCAATTTCGCGCTACGGTCAAATGAAAAATACCAATCGCGCACGACCACAAAAATAACAACCCTATAAAGCCGAGGCGGCTAGTTTTAAATACATTTCAGTTAACGAAAGCTGGCGTCACATCCGTCATAATAACGAGAAAAATATTTTTCATTGTAGTTGAATAATTTACCACCAAAGCTGATCGTTCGATTGCACGTCCTATTTCATTTTCGCCAATTTCAGCACTCCTGTCACACAATTCACGAAGATTAAAGGTATAAAATTGTAACGGCGCTGTTAAAATAAATTGAAAGAATTGGAGTTTTGAAAGAACTTCACAATCTTTATGTAAATACAACTTGATAGTAGACTTACCGCAAATGGAATATAAAAGGAAATTGCGATTCTTTGTACAGTGAACTGAATTCAAAATATCTCGGAATTTTTTTTGTCGAGTATTTGTTTTCTTTTCAATTTCGCTCATGATTTTATTATCTTATTTTTATGTCAAATAAACACTTTATGTTCACTTGTTATTTAATCTGGGGTAATTCGAAGAAATTCAGTCAGTAGCTCGATAATAGCTCAACGATAAATATTTAACCTAAATTGTAAAATCTATTAGTCGTCTTGCATTTGTAAATTTTCCGTGTCAACTTAGCGAACCAAATACTATGAGACAGATTGTCGCAATAATATTACCTTTTTCTTTTAATCTAATAGGTGATTATTTATTAGATGCAATGTTCATGAAATTGATAATAGCGTACAAACTAATTTATCATATTATTGTTTATATGATTTGTCAGTTATTACTTATGATAATTAAATCAATTGTACTCCTAAAATATCATTTATTTCATTACGAGTTTCAGAAACATTTTCATCAATTATTAATTTGCAATAGCTCAGTTACTCCATTAATTATCTCTCAATTCCGAGTTATGTTTTAATTAAATAAATAAACTTGTGAAATATACAAACTAAAACTATGTTTAAAATAGTATATGATTAATGGAATGATACATATTTATACGAATGTGAACCAATTGTTGAGCAATTAATCTAACCGTCTAATAAATTTCATATTATTCTATTCTTTTATGCACTTTTTTAAATTGTTCATAAAGAAATAATATTTTGAACGTAAGATATTTTGTCTATACGATACTTGTATATTTTTCGGCGAGATATTTTGCCCGTAATATTGTGTCTCGAGATGAGTATGTATGCAAACTTTGACTTTTTGCACCTCTTCGACTGGAGAATCACCTAAACTTCATTCTTCGATATTGCATGATCCGCATGAAAATGTGAAAAAACTAAAAAATGATTTATGATAAACTCTTACATTAAGTTTATTTCTAAAGTTTATAATGCTTGTAATCGATTTGAGCTAACAAACCTACTTTGCTCGCTTATTTGTAAATCTTGCTTCGACGTTATTTGAACAGGAGAACGTATTTGTTTTTGAAGAATACACAACTTGCATATTTCAGCGAAATTATTTTTATTTTTGCATTTTTCTCGGAAACAATGAAGAAAAGTCAATTTGTATTTCCAGTTTATCGATATTGAAACACAGATTTTTTTTTCATAAACTTAATTCTTTTGTTCACTTTTAAAAATGATTTGAGACGTACGAAGACTTTTCTTTTGTAATTCAATAGAATTGTATTATTATGCTATGCACAAACCTGCTTGTTAATACTTATGACCTCTTAAAGCTTACGCGCATGTTTTAAGAATTTCAATGACCATTTAAGATCGTAATCTGTGATTCAACATTTTTATCATAAAAGCAGGATAAATATATCTTCAGTCGAGAGTCTCTAATTTTAATTAACTTTTTCAAGAGCACCGATTAACTAAGCTCATACTAGAGGCACTACTGCAAACCCAAGACTGTTCAAATTTCAGACTTAGTACGCACATTTAGTTAAAGTTAAAGTTAATTTCCAGTTAAGCGCAAACAGGCTGGTGACGTGTTTCCATAAAAAGATTTCTATTTGCGCAACACATAAACATAGCAGAAGCACACCAACACATTCATAAAAGTCACTTTCTGCTGCGAAAATTCTTTCATTCTTATTTATTATTACAGAAGAAACATTTTTTTTTTAATAAAAAGAGATGACTTTTCAGTTGGAAAACCGCGACTTTTATAGCCAAGAATTTAAAAGTTTGTGTTACAAACTGTTTTTATACGATCAAGACTGTAACAGTCTTGAAAGTTCTAAGTTTATTTTTTTTTACATGTAACCCGATTACAAGCTGTCACGAAAGATATTTTACAGTATCATTTTTTCTGTTTAAATATTTTTAAACATATTGTACCTCTAACATTTATTTCTGTATTACGTTGTCACAATTTTTTAGCTCTAATTTTAGTGATCCATAGTTGAATTCACTCGTAGTAATATGAACTTCGGAAAAGTTTAAACAAATTTGAAATACATACATGTATTTTAAATTTGTTGTTCAAATTTTTCAAAAGTTCACATAGTCCACCACTTCACACTCATTTTGTACTAGGGGATTTTTACGTCATAACGAAAAGTCCCGATAATAGTGTTTGTTGAATTTATCTCGTTAAATCATTACATTGTTAGTCATGAAATAACCCAACTGTTGCTTGATAATGGGAAAAAGGTTTTAGCACTGAAAATTAGTATGTTACAATGTACTGTAAACGTAGTGTCTGAAGGTGTTTTTTCTTCGAAAACGCTTGAAGTTACTCCATTCAAACAAAATAAAATCACGGATGTTTATACAGTAAAAAACGATTTCCTAAAATCGGGAAATTGCAGGATTATGTTTACTTTGAAAAATTATTGAATTCAACGGCCTAATTGAAGAATGTACTACTAGGCTGTACTGTATTATATCAATTCCAGGAAAACTATTTCTACACGTAAAATTAATGACAGGTTCACTGACATTTGGTGTCAAATAAAAAACACCATTCGAAAAAAGTAGACCAGTGAATGGAACACACACTTTCCAACGCCTCGGTGCCAAAAGAACGTTAGTGGTTCTCTCGAGTTTTAACTGTGGAATTCGATTAGTATCGGAATAAGCGCGGTTACTCGTCCGAGCGGCACCTCTCCCGCAAGATTCCTTCGTGGGGTTATCGGAGGCGCGGATTCCTTGGCCGGTTAGATCGTCAAGGTAGGATAGGCTGAAAACTGTTCCTTGTAGGCATTCCAAGCGGCAATTCTGCGAGCCAGTTGTACGAACACAGCGATCTCGGACACGCGTACTTTCGACGCGCGCTCCAAGCAGCCTCGCGTGTGTGCACGTAATCGTGCGCGTGTGAGTGTGTGAACGCGCGTGCATACACGTGCGCAACTCCGAAGCTTCGCCTTAAGTCGGCAGAGGTGCAATCCTTGTCGGTTTTCACCCAATTTCAGCGAGTCGTATTTATTGGAAAATTGTGCCCTTCCATTTCAAATCCCGGTAAGTTACGCTCAGCTGTTTGAATTTGCCGCCAAAAAATGTATGCCGGTGAAGTTCAATTTGATTTGCTGTTCGACGGTTGTATTTTCAAAATAATTGTCGGTTCGCTTAAGAAAACATTTCATGTAGGATTGCAGTTGGTTTCTCACGTGATTTTCTAGTTCACTAGTGGTACTAGTTACTTTTTTAAAATCTTAGTATGATCGTTCATAAGTTCCTGTATCAAGCTTCCATACAGGTTCCTAAACGGTTCTTTTTTCTTTGTTACTAGTATTTATTACGTTTAAACAAGGAAGAACACCCTATTTTTTACAGCTATGATAGTGATGAAATATGTTTGTTTCACTTGTTTCTCTAAATCAAGCTAAGTAGCTTACGTACTAAGTGTTACCATACCATGGGATCTGATCTGTTGCAACAGTTCTGAGACAATTCAAAGATAGTTATCACTAGATGTCTACAAAAGCGTGTTATTCGTTTATTGTAATTTAGACTATACTTTCATTTACAACGTAACACTATCATATCTGTGCTATCGTATTAATAGTTCTTTTTCCACTGTACTGTGAAAAGCCACGATTGCACTTTTCGATTGGATTACTGTCCGTCGACCGGACATTTAGTCCCAGTCAGCTAGGGACAAGAATTTCGGATTCTAAAAGCTCGAAATGCAGCTGACGAATTCAGTGCGAGGAACTTTGCGAAACGAATTCCCCGGGACGCAAAGCAGCGGAGACAATAGTGTTGTGATAAATGTGAGTTTATTGGATTGCCGTTTTTTTTTTCCTTTCAACGAAGTTACAGGATCGATTTCTCACGGAGCTATTCGGACCGTCACGTTTGACGGTAATTAAGCGTCTTCTTGTCTCTTCGTGACACCGCTCTGTCGAGCGATTCTGTAAAACGCGGCGACGCTGGCATTTATGCAAGCGGATAATTATTTGACGTTTATATTTCCGTGGAAATCAATCGGGTCTCAAATTCCAATCAACAGCTGATCCTCTTCTCCCCGTTGCGCCGCCACGCCACTATTTCAGTGGAAAAAGTAGGTCGAGCTGGTCGATTGATTTATATTAAAGAATTCTAATTTTAATTTCGATGGTAGCTTGACTTCAGTGGCGCTCTTCGATTGTTCATGTTACGGCGACGTCCTTTTGGTGCAAACAACGTTTTTCCTTTTCGCTATAAATTAACTCGCCTTTCTTCGGCGCTTTCGTCGTCGACTGAATTTTGACACATTCATTAATGCAATAACGAGGCCGAAATTGCCGTGGTGCCACGCGAGCGCGCGACACGAACGAAACGAAAAGTCGAATGGAACAATGCCAGGCTCGTTACCGGAAAAACTGTACGAACGTAATCGTTCATAAACAAAAGCGCATTCTTCGGCGATCTCACAGGCGTTTTCGAGCGGAGCTCGCGGCAGGAAAAGTGCTTCGCCTGCAACTTTCTAAGCGTTTCACATACCATCAGGATATATCAGAGCCCAATGTGCACGAAAGCATTCGGAACAAAAGTTGCGTCGCGAAAACGGATCGGCCACTTTGCTTTTGAATAAAAGTTCCGCCGATGGTACTTAGCATGTGGAGCTGCAAACTTATACCGACAGCGGGACCTCGGCTAACATATCGCGTTCCACTCTCGGGGTTGACCTATCGTTTTCATCGCCGACCGGACTCCCGGCGCGATACTTTAACGCTTGTTTTCGCATTCGTGACACCCCGAGGCGAACGGCAAACTAATCTCGACGTTGGATCAATGTCGATTCAACGTCCCCGATGGAAAAAAATTTGTTATAAAGTCGGATAAACTTGCCACTTGTGTGGGTATAACTCTGAAAGAATCTCATAAAATTTTACTGATGTCTGAAAAACCGTCGGTGAAACGGTGATGAAAGACTTATAACCGAGTGAATTGACAAAGTTGGATATTGAATAAAACTATGTATCGGTTGTTTATTGTTTAAAAATATCATGACCGTTCTTTGTTTATGTTTATGAGTGACTTGATTGGAAACAAAAATTTAAAGTGAAATTTTTGCGACCTGAAAGAGACTTGAATTGTATAGTTTTATGATAATGAATAATAAAATTTTATAGCTTTATGGTTTGATTTCGTAAGTTAAACAGGTGCTTTTTTCATAAGTTCTTCTTTGTACAGAAAACAAAAAAATCCATCATTTCTCTAATAAATATGTTTTCAAACTGAAAGCAGATATTCGTAAGGCGTTCTTATCGTAAATAATTTTTTCTCCGTTCTTTGCATCTGTTTCTCTAAGCCACACCTTGAAGTTTCCCTTGACTGCTGACATTATCTCACAAACCTGTGAGCCTAAGTGATGTTCATATTGTAGAAATCCTCAAAAGAGCGCTTTCGAAGGTCAGCCAAATGTATCGTACCGAACTAATAGTTTATAAAATCGCTGAAGATTAAAAGTCCATATTGCGGCGAACAATTTTTAATTCCATTCAGAGCAGTTTTATGCCACGGCACGAAATCGTGGTTGAAAACCGAGACTATTTGCATTTTAATTAGTCCTGATTAAACGGAATTGCAAAAGTGTCGCACAAAGAGATCGACCTTCGTTGCAATTTCGCCGGTCAATTTGAATGCCGCGGCGGGGCCGAGGATGCACGATTAAGTAGATTGTAACTTCACCTTTGATTTTATCAGTGGCCTGAGAAAGTTACGCGACCGCACGTTATGTCGAGGCGATTTCCTCGCCGCTGTATCGGAAATTATGTGGGCCTCGAGTGCCGACACAATGCGTCAGCGATCGAGTTATGTAAACGTTCGGCACACCTGGTCTGCCACTATTTACCTTGCACTCGCGGTCATCGGCGGTCAACCTCGCCGAGTACCGTTGTCTGCTTCTCATGAGCTCGAGCTCGCCTCTCGCGCATCTTGAGGCACTGTTCGATTCGCGCGCATTTACAGTTTTTCGTACAATCATCGTCCCGACGGCCTTTCGCGAATAACGCGTAATTGTGCGAACAGTTTATAATTATCATAGTCCGTTTAGTTCGTTCCGTCGTAAATTCCAAGTATTTGCTCGTTTGGCTTCAATTTAAAGCGGATACATTTGTTTGACGTGTGCACTGCACTGACGAAACGATTCACAGCAACGTTCTCAGGATGTGTAGCCTTTTCATTTTACCTAGGCGTTCTTCGAATAGTTTCGATCTAACAATCTTTTTTGATTGTAATTAGATGTCATGGAGTGATTGTAAATTGATTACAAATTGATATGTAACTGCATTGCGATAATGCAATTGAGGGAAAAATTGTTTTATACAATTAATCTGTGAATTTGTATTAACGTTAATAAAGATACACATATATACATAAGAATGAACAAATTAAGAAGATAATTTTGTAAATATATTAGTTAAAATAAAATAATAATGTTAAATCTTTCTACTCGAAATCCGTCATAGTTCACTTAAAAAGTTCTTTTTAATGAGATATTTGTACCAAGTTTTATCAAAACCACAGAGATTCTTAGTTATTAAATCATTTATTATATTCATTCTCCAAGAACAATTCTCTATAATTACATCAGATTTAATCTTATATTATCTGAAATCCAACGCAGGTTTAAGGTATGAGCTCTCTTGACAAGATTCAAATGAATATAATTATATTATATTTCTAAAGAATGTTTTCAGTTGCTTACAAGATAATAATTTCACTTCGTCAAATTTTATACAGAGAATGATTTATTAATTATTATTTTGTTTTTGAAAAGCAGCAATTGCACCTCAAATGAAATTTAAATAATACACGTCTTAGAAAATGAATTTGAAACGACAGTCATGAATAAATTTTAGACTTGATTTATCAGCTAATATATTAACAAAATTATATAGTTTTAACTCACAATTTTGCAAATGAAACATTCATGAAATAATTTTCATAAATGTAATCATGAATAGATTAATTAATTATTGTACATTTGAAGTTGATTTATATGTATATAAAAAAAAATTAAAAAATTTCTGAGAAAACTTTTATGAAACTTTAACATCCCGTGTAATTCTAATTTAATTTTATATTTCACAATTTGCATAAAAATGCAGTCGATTTTAGGATGATAAATTTGAAATTAAATACAAAAACATGACTAATAATACAACGAAGGCTGCAAATTAATTTATTGTTAACACATTATTATCTCTGTTTGAATTTTCACGAATTTATGCAACGGTGACCTATTTTTATTGAAATTCTCTTTCCTACACGCAAATAAAAAGCGGAATTATCGTTGAAAGAAAAGCGCGCTAAATTCGAAGTAAGTTCAGAAATATTCCATGCATTTTTAAGCGCGTCCACATTTTTCGGTTTTATAATATTAATTAAGAATTTATATTATGCTTAACTTGCTATTTAAGTGTATAATTTTATCGCAATTTGGTTTTGCTTTCGAAGCATAACTGGAACAATTAATAATTTAATTCATAATTCATAATTCAGTTATAAAAAGTTCTATTTAAATGATTTTCAATCAATAGTATTAACTCTTCAGTCAATTAAAAAGCAAAATAAATAAAAAAAGTCGCAAAATCAGCGACTTGTTTAGAATATCAAAATTGCTATTATTTTAATATGATTGACAACGTGGAAAAGCTAATCAGGGCCATTTTGGCAAAAGTTTCGAAAATGGGCACAAGTTAGATGTCTGTCAGATGTATACCGTACTATTTCCAGAGTCCATTAGTGTGGCAAGAATACGCTGTGCATCTAGAAGTGATCAAGCTTCCGAGCATTATTCAGACGTCTGTCAAAATATTGCTAAATTAGCTTTTTTAGGTAGAGTGCGAAAAGTAGTCATCAAAATCAATTGATCTCTTATTTTAAAAGAGGGAAACGAAAGTAAATGTATGATTTCAATTTAGTACTTACCCATGGCTCAATTTTTCATGCGTTGTCTCATTCAGATATTGATCGCTGTGACTGCAATAATGCAAACAATTATAGACCAATAAACATCGAGTAAATATTCAAATTTAATAAATTATATGCATCTCTGTCTCAGCAACATATACTTAAATAAGTTACAAACTTTGTAAAAAGCTGCAGTAAAAAATATTTGACATTTATTACTTATTATTACACTTTAAAATTTTAGTACAGCCTTTAACGAATTTCGTATCTTTTTTGAGTATTCATTTTGAATATGTCATAGTTAAAAAAATTCTAGTAAATTTTGTTGGAATTTTAACAATTATTAAGTCTTATTTCCCCGTGTACGATTCAAACGCGTAAAAAGTACTAATTTTAAAATTTCGATTTCTACATTGTAAAAAAGAGACGTCAACGTACAGAATAGTCGATCAGGAGAATCGATTTCTACATTACGACTATTGAAACACGTTATGTTGATTTCCTCCAAAAATAGATTGACGAATAATTTGTAGTGAGTTTCACCTGACGCGCGTCTCAGTATTTCTTCATTTGCATTCTACGTGATCAGCGGGCGTCGTTTTTTCTTTGTCGTGGAAGCAGAAAAGCAAAATAAGCGCGCGGCATACGTAAACAAGTTTTGTGGCATGAAATAAGAACGCGGGGAATACGATACTCATCGGTGAATTGCGAGCAGGATAAACTTGTCTTCCATTATTTGTAATGGCAAGGAACTGCTCGGTAATTTCGCAGCTTCGACCGTTTACGCACATTCCACGGGCGCTGTAAAAGTGCTCGCAGCGATAAAATTGTTACGTTGCTTTTGCGCGAAAACTAGTTCCCGACTTGCAGCGTATTATTATTTTCCGCCGCTAAAATGGTCTAACTTGTTTGTGAAAGTCAATCGTTCGCGAAACGAGAGGAAAAAACGTGTAATTCGTGCCCCTGCTATGATAATCAATCGCCACTCGGAGCGAGTCGGACGAACTGTCGACTGTATAAAAAAGTTGAATTTATCTCAAGAATTTCTCGTACAAAACGTTTTATTTGAATTTCTAACGTTTTTCGGAATATTTTATTCAAATTTGAGGATTAATTTTTTTTTTTCTTAAGAGACCTCTCTCGTGACAAAAACAGTATCCGTAAATTTATTATACAGATATTGCAGATTTATGCTCAAGTTTCTTGGAATGTAAATTTACAAATTTTGGGGGAACATTTTTTTAAAAATATAATTTTTTTGAAAAACACAAAAAGGTGTTTTAATATTACATTAGGGGACTTTACAGAAAATATCGAAATTGCTTAAAAAACTTACATATTAGATTAGACAAATTGAACAGATATTTTGTTGTTGGAAATATTATTTATTTTCCATGTATTCCATTTTCGATACCATATATTTTCCTAATTATCTGTTTCACCCACTACTTTTTACAGACCTAGTTTTTCGAAGGAATTTTTCATAATGAAACTTGATATAACAGTGGATTAAAGTAAAAGTTAATCATCGTTTACATAATGACAACCTTTCTTTTTTATTCAATAATGGTAATCTACCGGGGTATATTTTTGTTCTCTCTCAAGTAACGATGTTATACGTTTCATCAATTTTCGCATTTATAATAGTTAACAACTGTAAATTTCGAGCACTTCCATCAGCGCCACTCGTTATCTTTGAAAAAATTTGACGCCAATTAATAACACGCACTGAATCGACGCTGGTATTTAATTTCAAAAAATGTACTTGCACCAGCTCTTAAAATTTAACTATAAATTTGAAAATTAATTCAATTTGATTATATTAATTGCATAGATTAATTTATAGATTCTATTCCTTTTGTATTCCTGCTGTATTCATCATAAACAATACAGCAATCAATAAAAATAATTGATTTTCCTCAAACACGTAAGAATGCTTCAGTTGAATATTAATGCGATCATTTTTTATACAAGCCCACCTGACTTTCAAATAAATTCCGTGCCGTGCATTCCAGAGAAAGTTGTTAGCAAGCGAGATTCCATATCACCATCTGTATCAACAACATTGATTGCAGCACGAAATAAATACTTCGTGATTTATTAATTCATTGATAAAAAACTAGTATATTCGAGAAAAAAGGGTTCAGTTGAAACTTCTTCGGTAAAAAAGAATTTATTTATAATTAACGTATTTATACGCACAAAAAGCTTTGCCTGAGACTAGGGATAAAGTTTTCTCGAAGAATTTCCGTTTTGAACGAAGAAAGGTTTTCTTCTTGTGAGAAAAGTTTTATTTATGCAATAGAGTTTATGTTTCCTCAAAGCATTTTCGTGGCGATTTTTCTTTCGAGTGCATTCTTCAGTGGTTTTTCTTTAACGAAATTCCGCAAAAAAATGTCATTTAATGCGACCTAATTTCCGTTTGCCATTTATTATATGTACGAGCAGTTTACAAAATGGACAACATAAAATACTTTGAAATCGAAATTCGGCTCCATTAATATCGTTGTCTAATCAATGAAATAAAAACTCGCGGATAGGATGAACCTGTCACATTCGCGCGAACGCAACACTGACATGCTGAGCCGATGTAATTTTATAATAGCAGTGATGGCGAGTGCGAAAGCTCGATTCCCCGATGATTTTTCTGTCTCTAATCTCCCTTTCGTTAATGGATTCAGCGACTGCTGCGCGAACGTAATAAAATAGCTCGAGTCTTAGGAAGTGCTTCGGAGATCATTTACCCTCACCCTTTCACAATTTCACTCGGCCAGCAGCTTACTCTGCATTTTTACGATATGTAACGGGTCATTGTTGGAGTTGCCTTGTGGTGACCTCTTGCTGCGGGCAAAACAATCACTTGCTGTGCACTCAGGCTCAATAATATTCAAAGATTTGACGACGATTGAGATTTGATTCAAAGCTGGTAGAATGTATATTTTGAATTGTCTTTTTATATGAAATAATTTTAAACCCATTATCGAGTCGACCTTTGAAAAAATGTTTAATTACGAGTGGATCACCGAAATAAAATTAATTTGTACTTCGTTTCATAAAGTGAACTGAAATTTTTAATCAAGTAAAGAGAAATCAATCCTAGGCTAAATTGAAATATACACTACAGAGGAGTTTTACACCTGAATAAATCTTATCCAAAGTAGAAATATTGGAAGAACGGCATTAAGCTTGTAAAAAAAATATAGAGAACGTGTAACGCAACAATTTACGCGAAAGATTAAAGGCATATTGCACAACGAAAGTCATAAGCTGGCCACTGCTATGAGTTTTGTATACCATTTTTTATAACAAGTACCGTACAAGTATTTATATATATACTTTTAGTAAGAGGAAACCGTGAATAGAGGAAGGTTTATCAGTTCTATATATTGTCCAATAATTAAAAAATTTACATTCTTATGTGGAGAATTAGTGTATTATACCCCGAGGGCAGAAAGTTGACAATTTTTTAATTTGATCCGAATTAATCATGCGCAGAGAGAAATAAAAAGTACGAATTTACTATCTTGCGAGTGAAATGGGAATTTACTATACGCAAAGAAATTCATATTTAAATAGGTATAATTCGACATTTTGATTATTCGGCAATTTGAATTTCGAGGTATCGAAAAACTAGCCAGCGTTTTTGCTAAACATAGATATTATAGAAAGGTAAAAGTCTGGCCAACGGTGTCGTAAAAACTACTCGCAGTACCGTTCACTTTTAATGAGAAAAGCCAATCTTTTTGCCTTTCGCATACCTTTCTACGCAGAAGCAAGATCCGTTCGGCGAAGAAATCGTTGAGCTTCTGTTCGTAATGTGTAACGAACGTACGTAATTAGCATCACTGTTCATCGCTCGCGCGCCCGAGGCCACGCGAAATTGCATAATTAAAGTCGATAAAATGACATGCTGCAGCGCACCTCTTTTCGACTCCTTTTCCTCTCCTTTTTTTTTTTTTTTTTTACTTAAAAAACAATGCGTTTGACTATCACACTCGCGAGTCTGCGAACTCTTTTCTTTTCCTTTCCTTTTTCTGTTGCAGCGTTTTTTTTCTTGTCTTTTATTTTTGTATTTTTTTTTGTTTTATCAACGACGAATAACAGGGACAACAAGCGACGTCGTAATTTGCACGATCTCCGTATTTACGGGTGCCTTAAATTTGCAAATTTATAGGTCATAACTGGATGAAAAAGCACGCCGTAATTTCAGCGGTGCGCTGCTTCTGACTGATCGCAGGACAAAATGAGATAACACGCGCATCCGAAATGTACAATTATAATTTTAATTACTTTCGTTCTCATTTCGGCGCAGGTCATGGGTGGTGTTCAAATTCGCGGATATGATAGAAAAGTGATAATATAATTACCCGCGATCACTCGGGTTAATATCGTTTCTACGCAAGTAAACGAGATATGGTCGGGTTGAAATTAAAAATACACATAGACAAAAACTGCGATCAATTTTCCTGCAAATTTAGGAAAATTACTTCATAAGTGACTATGACAAAGTTTCTAGTATATTTTTAGAGAAATAACTATTATTTCTACGATGATTAAAAATACATTTATTTTAAAGTTAATGCAAAAAAGTTATGTAATGTTTGCAGAATTGTTTTCGTAATGATTTTGCGTAATCGTGATTATAAACATGTGATGACAACGTGGGATGGACAAGGAGAAAGTGCATCGTGAGAATATAATTTACATATTAGTTGGAATAAACATTGATTTACCCAAGTGATTGACATTAAATAATGATTAGTATCAGACATGAAACACCGAGAAACGGTTGTATTCCATATTCATCAATTGATACAAAGATGGTGCAATTGTTGTGTTGACACTAAGTAGTTTTGCAACAACAGACGATTTGATACCGCCACCATTTGTTGTACAAAGCATCAATATTCCGATTGCATAATCTCAACGTCAGTTCAATTTTTTACCAAATCTTCATGTTGAATGAAATAAAATCGTTTGAAATAGTTTCCAAGAAATTGTTACTTCGGGAGCAAACCGTAACAATTATTGAGACAACAATCTCATAGCGAAGTCAATATCTATTTAGTCCTAACCAAGAAACGTGATAGATTCAGTTAGGAGATTGAAGTTAAGCCCAAATAACTGAGTCATTGAAATCAAAATTTTCAAACGATAAACTCACCGTAGCGAATAATTTTCAATTACCGAAATTTTAGAACAAGAAAACTGATTGTCCAATCTTTCACGATGAAATTTGATCGTTTTCCAGGTGCTGTAATAAACAAACGCTATGGATGTTGGACAGGGCGCAACTCTGGGCCTACAAATTTTAGCCCTGGGTTCCATAGTGGCAGCGCTATTGGTTTATTTAATACGTCAGTCCCGTAACACGGACGAAGAATACGAGATCAGGAGCAAGCGCCATGTTTTGATAACCAGCTGTGATACTTGTGTCGGGCTGCAGATAGCGTTAGCACTTTCCGAGGCGGGCTATAAGGTAATAAATGGTACAGCACTGTTTGCCGTAAATTTATCGATAACGCACTCGTAAAGCACCACATCATAAAAGGAATTGCCAAGATTTTATGTATCTTACAAAAATGCATGAGATTTAAAAGGGCACAACAAAATCGAAAAATCGATTACGTAATTTAGGAAGATTGCATTTCAATTGCTAAATTACCGTCTGTAATTAAAATTTTAACGCTATGATAAAAGTGGAAATTTTTTAACTTGAAGTAAAAAAAAGAAACTATCAGTATTTCACTAGAAAAGTATTAATAAATTTTGCATTCTATTAGAGGAAGAAAATAATGCGTGGCATGGTAAAAAAATTGTCGCATGCAATGAAATCTTTAGTAATAAAATGTAGAATCCAAAAAATGTCTCATTACACTGTTCATGTCTCATTATCAATTTCCTCGGTGTACGTTAATATTTTGTACAAGTACGTTAACAGCGTTCATTTCCTCAGAGTTTAAGACCTCGTTTCGGAATTTGCGAACGAAATAAAACAGTTCTTCATTTTCCTGTAAAGTCCCCACCAAACATTTACAATTTATTCACTCTCCTTTGATTTGAAAATGTGAGCAAACTTGAGTGGAGCTTGAAGAAATAATAATAAGTGTGCTGGGTTTTAATTTAAAAAAATAAACCGTTCTTACCCACGAGAAAGGAGAGATTAAGTCGTGCACTGAAATAACATGGAAATTAATGGAAAACAAACATGCTCTTAATTGACAGCCGCTGCAATAACATTTCTCAATGTTTTATCGCCGCGCGTCGCCATCAACTCTCTTTGGCCAGCCGTCTTACCAAACTTTCGTACTTTGCAGATCTTCGCGGGTTTCCTGGACCCGAACTCGGTCAGCCACGCTATCAAGGTACTACGGTCGGTCGAGCAGCGACAGCAGCGCCAGGATCCCGAGTCCGTCGACTCGGACGAACGTGTCCCGGGACAAATTGTGCCACTCGAGTTGGACCCAACGCGCGAAGACAGCCTACGAGCTTGTTTGGACGCCATCCGGGCGAAACTTCCGGCTGGCGAAGACGGCAAGTGACAGTTTCGTGACTTAATTTGCTTTAAGCTAAGTTATGACCATGCTTCTGTTCAAAAATTAGTATATTTTGCGTCGAGGTAGGTTGAAGGAAACACTTTCGAAGGAGAGTGATGTTTTTAACCAGGGTCAAAGGTGAAGGTTGTAATTGTAGGATTTTGGCGAGGACTATGTTGAAATTTGCCTCATGAAAGTCAAAAAAATATTAAAAAAAGCTAAAAATACATACATATGTATATATATTTCATAGCAAAGCCACAAAAAAATGTTCGATTATTCTCTAGTGCGAGAAATATTTTTTTGCGCCCGTGTTTGAGTAGTGTGTTTGATATGAAGACGCTAACGTTTGCACTGTGAATAAAAGTTTGCGTTATATGACGGACAACGCTGTTTTCCACACTAGTGAGTTATAAATAAATGTTTTTTTTTTAGTCTATGCAACAAGTAATATGGCTCGCATCATATGGGACGACAAGATATTTTCCCTTGATACACCTGCAATCTTAGCCATTGACTCGGGTTTCAAATTTACTTATTTTCTTTTACTTCGTTTGGTAAGAAAAAAATATACTATTTTGCAGAGAAATCCCGTGCGTAAAATAAAAAATGTTCTACATAATCATTAGTTAAAAAGAAATGTATATCGTTTTTTGGAATTCATTCAAATGGATTCTAAGCTTAATTAATAAATTATATCTTGATAAATAACAGATCAACTACCTGTCTTAGGATTAGTCGATTTAATTTTGTATACTTTTTGTAGAAACGGTACAAAATTAATTAAGCAGATTAAATTCTAATTACTGAGGAATGCAATTATTGAAACTCGCATTACCAAAGTTACAGGAAGCGTTAATTAAAATTTAAGAGTGCAATTCTTGTCTGAACTTAAATAACGCAATTCTTACCACTCGTAAAAACATTGCGCGTTGATTCAGAAATATAATATCGCCTTGTAACATTATAATATAAAAGATTTCAATCTTCATACAGACGTCGTTCAGACGTTTCAAGATATTATTCTAACGAAATTCTTTTGTCAATACCACATAAATAAGTTCATGAAATATCTGACTGTTGATATCAAAATGGTGATTAGAAGCTTTGCGTTCTGAGCTTGGCGTAAAATCACGTTCCAATCTTTAAACGTGTTTCTCGTTTTTGCGGCAGCTTTTATTTAATAATACAAGGCACGAATCCTTTCGACGATAAAGAGGTGGTTGCAGTAACTTAAAACTTAGTTTTGAAAATTGTAATTCCTAAAACGCGTTGCTTAACGACAAAACTACCTGCTTAATAATCACGTCAAAGTACGGCAACAAATGTATACGCCCGGTAATGCGGCTCATAAATCGCTATTTACATTTGACCTATTTTATTCCTAGTATCCGCGAAATTCAATATAAATGAAATCAACCTTTTTAAATTATGACGTTTCGCGAGAAAGGTACGTGAGCGATTTTCATAAAACGCTTGATTCCTATTTCATGATTTTAACGTCGTAAACTTTTTCACTTTCTGTTTCTTATTCCTCGCGGTTTCATCGCCTGAATGAATTACGCGCAATCAAATATAATTACGATTTTATATCAACAAACGGAACGTAAAATCGTCACGTTATTTTCGTTTTTATACACGTAAAAGTTTATCTACGGCTTGATATGAAAACTGTGTGTAGAAAATATACAAATTCATTGACGCATTTTAATTATTATTCAGTCGTATTTAAGCTTTCATATTTTACTCGGTGCGTAACGAATTAAATTTTTAATATCTACTGACAGAGAAAAAGACACTTGTTTTCCATATCGTTAAAACCAAAGTCAATCGCTTTAGAAATGTTACACGGACAAATATGTTTTACTGAAAATGCCGGCGATAAAACAGTTTCAATGATAATCCGAAGACCGCGTTGATTACGGACTACGGTTTGTTACAAGGATATCAATGAAATATGTAACGCAAACTGGATCGTGGAATCGCAGGAATTTAGTTGGAGCTTAAGTATCAAAATTAATAGTATTAGTTTGAATGAATTCATTTGGATCGGAACTTGGGCAAGTTTGCAGGCAACCTAATTCGATCATTATGACGCGGCATTATGCGCGAGCTAAGCGACGGCTCGGGATTTATATGCAAAAATGGCAACAAAGGCCGACGATTAAGTGACACTTTTTTGCCACGGCATTGTGATTGCAGGTCTTTGGGCTGTGGTGCATACCGGGGGTCTGGCGTTGCCGGGTCTTGTCGAAAAACAAACCAGCTCGGCGTGGGAATCGATGCTCCGGCATAATGTAGTCGCGCCTTTACGAACCGCCAGAGTCTTCATTCCCCTTTTACGCGCAAAAAGAGGTACGTCTGCTTTCATTACCTGGATTATAATATTTAATGCCATCATTTCTTTACAGCCGATTCTCGAAAATTACGGTTAACTATTCACGAAAAGCACATTGCCGCAGCTTTGGCACGAGTTATTCATAGGCTGATATCACTGCTCTAATAGCTCGCAAACTATTTCAACAATTTGCGCACAAATAATTTGGAATTTGAATTGAATCAATTTTTTTGGCGCTGGACGAAAAAATCGTACGAGAGAAACGATTCACAAATGACCGACATTTTTAAATACCACAACGAGAAAAGTGATAATATTTTTTGCATATTTGTAGGTGATTCATCAAGTCTTTTTTAAAATTTTGGACCAGAGGGATATTTTTTAGAATACACGATTTACTGAATTATATTTAAATGTTTCAATTTTATTATTCCATTTAGAAAAATATATATTCGATACAACTATCCTATAATTTGAAATTTTCGTATGAATAATTATATTTGATAGTTTATCAATAGATATTAAAAAGTGAAATAAAAAGGATATTCTTGCAATGACGAGTACGGAGTAATATTATCATTTAAAACCGTAATCAATATTGGTACTTTTTTCTTAATGAAAAAGCATATTTATGACGAGCTTAATTTCAGTTTAGTTCGAAATTACCGAATTCATCAGCACTATTTGTTATTTGTTATTTATTACGAACCATATGAATAAAATACTCGAACAAAATAAATTACTTCAATCTTTAGTAACAATGACGACGTCGGATCTATAAAGGAACGTACGTTCGAAAGATGGAAAACAGTTTAATTCGAAGCAAGAACCAATCAATGTCGATGGAGTAATTGGAGCGGAAATCGGTCGCCTTTATGAATTTGTTTTACAAAAGGTTTTCGCATTATTTCAATACAGATTGTTATAATTGACCATTAATTGGCCGTAATTTTTCATTATTCATTTGAGTGAGATTACGGGTCATTTGCTGCCTGCCATTTGTAAATGTTCATCCGTCGTATAAATAGTTGCAATGAATGTTAATTATAGCGAACAAATTCAATAGAGATCAAACAAGCATTTGATAATCGCGGTGTAATTTGGCGAATCCGCCACGAAGAAAGTAACTTTAATCATGGAAAAAAACGATCGAACTTGCTGAAAATTTGTCGCGAAATTGAAATACTTTCGGCCAACGGGAATAATTGTTCATATTTTTTTCTCCACTTTGATGAAATTCATTTTCAAAAGACGGGGGTACTTGACTGCAAATCGGGCAGAATTTTTTACAATCAAGGCAGACTGAAATGAGTCCAAAAATATATTACAATTTAAATTCAATTGGAACATTTCCGCAATAAATGCGTGTGAGTAATGCGCGGCGCTGTAGATGAGGCTCGGCTGAAATTTAGGTTTCTATTATCTGGGATTTTCATACATTTTCCCAACCGATGAACAAATGAACCGAGAAATTCCGTAAATTAGGAAGAAACTTTGTTAGAAAAAAATCTTTGTGAGTCGGAAAAGCGTATCGAACGACCATTCATTCCATTATTCTCAATTGACTCGACAAATGAATGATGACGCGTTATTGGATATTTAAAGTAAACCTTCGATGCTTGCGAAATGCGCTCGCTTGCAAAATATTGGCGGATGCAATGATGCTATAAAAATTGCCGGTGATTTTTTACTTTACCCATCAATACCTCGCGAAGTAAATAAATGAAGGTAAATTTCCGGCCCGCAATTTGTTTCCTACGATAAGGAGAAAAATATCTTCGCAAACATTCGATGACACGCAAAGACTCGATAACTTACTGCAAAAGCAGCAATTTAATTACATTTTGCGCATGCTAAAGTACCAATTTCATAAAAGCTGGCTCAACCCAATACTAAGCATTCATTTTACCTGCGACGACAAAGTTCTAATCTGACGTCAAAATTACATGACTTGACGTGCGTTTGAAACAGATCGCGCCTTCTGCTTGCGATATATTCTATACTTCAACTCAAAAGAAAAGAAAGCAAACGAAGTCCGAGGCACGACAATGAACAAATTAGTAATTCATTAGTGAAGTTTCCATAATTCAACGTCATTAATTACGACTGTAAAATGTAATCCGAGGAAAATGCAGAATTGGAAATTGGTCGTCCGCTGACAAATAGCCTTAATCCGAGCAGAACAAAGTGAAACAATTTTTTTGATTTATACTACGCGCGGCGAAAATAAATTTCTTTTCGGGGCCGAAATTGTCGCTAATTTCAATCCTTGCTTAATACGTCCTTAAATGTGATTTATTAACGTTCTTCTCTTTTTACTAGGACGCATAATTCTCCTCGGGGACTCGGACACTGCCTACGGTACGAAAGTTGGCGCTGGCCTGGTGGCTTACACCGCCTCGCGCAAGGCGGTCGAAGGCGCCGCGGAGGCATTGAGAAGTGAACTTTTGTCTTCCGGCGTGGACGTCGTGTTACTTAAACCGCCATCGGTCAACCCCGTCTCGCTGTACAGCGCGCCCGTTTTGAAAACGTTAGTATTCATCAACGTCCTTTCTTATCGGTTATTTGATATATTTCGGAGAAAAAAAAAAAATTCTGCGTCAATATCACGTTACGCGATTTTCTCAACGAAAATAAGAAAAATGATTTATGACAATTTATAACCCGAAATCAAACGTTACGCTTCACGCCGTTCCTGACTCCAGAGATAAATTTCTATGTAGATTAATTCCTTCCTTCCTTCCTTTCATGTGTAATTATTTGAGAGTCAGTTGATTAAATGTAGAAACTTTCTGTTGGTTCTGATCTTTTCTTTTCTTTTTTTATTTCACGTGAACTAGAATTCACGTGATGGGTTTTTTCACACATGTTTTTATTTTCATGAAAAAATATAATCTAATTCATTATAAGAAGCGTTGATTATATTTTAGTTTTAATAGAAATTTCTGAAGATTCTTCAGAGTGTTTTAAACACGAAAATGTTAAGAATCAAACCTATACATGGGTGTACATTCACATATATTAATTTCACCGAAAAGACATTTCGCATTGAACTAATGACTACCGTTTATTTTTTATGCATGAATAGATCTAAATTAGAACTTGGATCAACCTGTACCGAAGGAACATGGACCGCCCCGCTTTCTGCACAATCCATCAAAAATTCAGTTTTGCCAGCACTAACGATGGTTTGTCCGTATAAATCATTCAATATGGAAACGAAAATGCCTCTTTTACAACGATTTACGAAGTAAACGTCGAGCGGCCTCTGTTCATCGAAAATGTATCATCTGCATCGAAAGAAAACATTTAGTTGAATTGTCAAGTTTTTTGATTGAATTAACTGAATTACAGGGTAGACATTTCAGTATCCAAATGTATAATTGATTTCATTGAATTAACATACGAAGTTCAATATTGCCAAATTACGTATAAAAAGAATAGTCACGTAACTTAAATACAACTTATGAGAGAATTATTTCAATTTATGTAACATAACATATTTTTCTGTTCTGTTTACTTATGAAGGTAATTTGGTTATTTTAATCGAAACAATTCGGTCGAACGATTTAGTTGCATCAACTAACTATCATTTTTTTTATAATCATCTATAACGATACTTTTGTAAAAACCTACACTGTTAAAAATATTCAAAAAATTACCTTTAGCATTAATTATAGATCAAAGAACACGCGATCAAAATTTAAACAAGTATAATTATTTATATATTTGATTAATTTTGCTGCAATTTTTTAACAGTGTAGTATTGCCACCAGATATGTGCGGTTCAGGCGTCACCGAAAAATGGCGTTTTATTTTCGTCAGCTTGTAAAATATTGAAAAATGTTTTTATGTACAATGATAGGTTACATTCAAAAATACGTACAAGTGTTTTGTAAATGTCTAAAAAAATGTTTTGAGATGAAACACCAGTTTTTGCAATTAATGAAAGTGATTTGAAAAAACCAAAGTCAAAAATTGTACCGATACGTGAAATTCGCACATTCAACGAGTTGCCATATTTTGTATGTTACGATTTCAGTATTTCGCGCATTAATGATTTATTGTTATAATTGGTTAAAGTTTATATTGATGATTTATTATTATAATTGTTTAATTAAATTGTATGTATACATTCTGTACTATGCATTGCATTAAATTATTTCCATCGGCACTATCACTTCGTTATACACCTTAACCACCGATATACATTATTTGTTGAAGTTAATTTTCATTATTTTTACAAAACTTTATATTTTCAAAAAAGACCAATTGAAACGAATATAATCTCGTTGTAATCTTTCTCAGTGACAGTTTTTAATTGAGTAAGATAACTTTATTTTAATAGATCGTTCAAAACTAAATAATGATTACGTAATCATGCATGTAATCCCACCAACAAATTTATATTTATATAAATTGTTAAATAAACTGGCTAAGACCTTCGAGTTATCCATTCAGATATATGTAAATAGCTACACCAACAATATAATTGTGTTATTTTTTATAACTTTGCTTCATTTCAATTGAACTATAACATTTATAATATCGTTAAATCGACGTTGCATAATTAATTCTGTTTTAACAAATGAATGAAATTTATCCATTCATTCGTTAAAGCGAATCGATAATTTTAAGTGAAACGACTTAATGCAACACTATCATTTGCAAAAGTGTGCAATATGCCAAACGACGTGGCGTGACATTAAAAATTATGAAGTAGCGCGCGAGAAAGGTAAAGATTCAGAATCATCGAATACTTGTTGCCGCAGAAGCCAAATAATATGCAATTATTTCATATAATGATCATGCCGCGTGCGTGATTTATACAATTTTACGGTAGCTACAATATCGGGTTATATTTAATTATGGAATGCGAATTTCTGCACGCTGGCTTGGTGGCGAATGGTCAAAACGGCAGTAAATCGTCAATTGTTGTACGAAATTCGAGGTGAAAATTTTCGGATAAATTTACATATTTACATAATCATTCCAGCGAACTATTTCGCCGTTGTTGCACTTTGAGTAACACGTGTAACGTATGACGATCAATTAGCAGAATTAACTATTGACTTCGCATTTCAAATTCAATGGACAGGAAATATTAATTTGGATAAATTCCCGCGTGCTGTTTACGAACACGAATATGTTTTATTTTTTGCCGCGTCGTCGCTTTTGTATAGTACTTTGCAATATGCCTCCGTGAAATAACAATATTTTTGTTGGATACTCATTAGACTGTTGGCGCAAAATCTTGATTACTCGATAAATTGCTCAAACATGTTACTAATAATAATTTGTTTGAACTATACCTAGAACAAATAATGAAAGTTCATGAATACTTAACGAACTAAAGTTCCATAATTCAATAGGGCCATTGTTCTGCTTTTACGGTTTGTTATTTGGAAATCCATCATTAAATGAAACATTATTTTATATCGCGACTTTGCCAGTAATTCGGCTCTGCATTATTTTATTTATTAACAATATATTGTTTTATATAATGATGCGCTGCACTCGAAATTATAAGACAGCGACAATTGTTTACGATACGTTTCAAGTATTTTCAATATTAATTAAAACACGTTAGGATTACGATGTGGCGGTATACGGACAATTCATTTTCCAGCTACGTGATTTATTATGCACAAATATTACAAATTGTAAGCAAAGCTTTTCTATATAATAAATATTTAATTAAAAATAATGTCAGATTATCAGATGTCAGATTTAATGAATTCACTTAATTTTACAATGCACATACGTACAGTATTTACATTGCTCGTACATTTCGTACTTGATATATTCATTATCCAATATACCTCGTTTCGCGACAAATGGACATGATACCTCGAACGTTCTTGCATAAATATAAATTCTTTTTTCCGTCGCAGAGAATGTATACTGGCGTTTTAAAATCGTATGGACATTGAAAAGAATGGCTATAAGAATCAAAAGCACGGAAGAAGAAAAGAGAAAACGGGGGGTAAAAAACGTGGAAAAAGCAAAACAAATCTAATAATACGCGTAAACCCGAAAGTGACAAAAAATCGTAATAACAGTCAGGAAAATTTCTCGCGCGCGATCCGCCGAGCTTGAAGTGAGACATTAATTTTTTATTGGTCCGCCAGCTTTAAAATAAAAGCGCTGTAAAATATACCCGGGCATAATAAATTTTAATTTAACGCGCGCGTCATGAAAAACGTAGCAATTAAAGGGCGGCCGTCCTTAATTAATTTTGAAAACCTAATTTTGTATTATATAGGCCGTAGTATATTACAATTTGGTAAATTATTAATCGGACGGCTAAACTTTACTGCGTCTCGGCTTTACGACGCGCATTTCATTTGCGTTACATTCGGGCTTATAATGCCGGCGGTTTTCGTGTCGAAATCAAGTCGCGCGCCAAAATCGAATCACGCTCAAAAATCAAATCGCGCGCTAAAATAAAAAGTCGCGCCGAAATGAAATCGCCGGCAAAAAAGCGGCCGTTCTCGTCTCGGTTCGCGGCGCTGTTCAATTATCCCGATTGTTGTTAAATTAAACATTTCTCGCGACGTTTTTATCCGCATCTGCGATTCGCGCGCCAAGGCAAATGAATTATTGCCGGCCGCGTGATTTATATTTGAGGAATTCCGTGAAATCATTATTCTTTCGAAATTTCGTTAAGTGAACTTTTACCACTTGCGCTTTAAACTCCGGCTCATATTGATTTTCTATAAAAGTTGCGGAGATTTGTGATAATGTAACACCTTCCTCTGCGTTGCACCGGATAAAAGATATCAAGAAAAAAAATATCATTTGAACTCCGCACCCCTTGATCCATATTTTAAAGCCGTTAGCTCGATCAATTTCTACCGCACAGGTAAGAAATTACTTTTATTGAGAAGACTTTTAAGTAAGTTGCCAATGCACTGCTGTAATTTAAAAGCAGTTTTTATTCTAATGTATTGAAATCAATACTATATTTTATTGAAATGTAATGTGAATACAAAAATAAACTGACATTTTAGCAGAGTTGCAAATAATTATTCCCAAAATAATATTCAAAATACAAAGGGCAGCATGTAAATGGTAAAGTTTAACGCTTTTTAGGTAAAGCATTTTAATGTAAGTCACTCTTTATAACCCGTTTTACTCGTGAGCTAAGGTCTGAAATCAAATTCCAGAATTTCTCTCGTCATCTAGCTTATTTAATTCTGCTTTACATTTTACAAACTTAATACTGGGAAATAATTTTAGAATATTGTCGAGTTCTGCGAATTTTGCTTGAGGTGAATTATCGCTACTTTATATTTTATTTTTGAATTAGGATCGATAAAATACATATTTTTGAAACATCGTTTTTTTCAGAATAGGAATGTGATGGTCTTATTGTTTACAATAATTTACTTTTGATGAATATTTATTAAGTATACTTTGAACGCTGCCTTTGAAGACAACCTTCGAAGAGAAATTTTTGATAGAAAATCAAAGTGAGCAGTAACCTATTATCGAGACTATTAGTTAAAATATAACGCGAAGCGGAACTGATAACAAGTTCGGAAACCCGATCTGACTCTGAAAATCTAATAACAACAGTCACAGTCGGGTTTGGCCCGAGAAATCATTGATT
The DNA here is from genome assembly GCA_022817685.1 of Aradophagus sp. ZL-2020. Taxonomy (NCBI): domain Eukaryota; kingdom Metazoa; phylum Arthropoda; class Insecta; order Hymenoptera; family Scelionidae; genus Aradophagus; species Aradophagus sp. ZL-2020. The sequence continues at coordinate 2,375 of JABFOV010000593.1, read as the reverse complement.
TTCAAACAAGCCGGAGAAAAGAAATAACGAGGATAAAATTTGAATGCTTAACCCTTGAAAATAAGTATAATAAATATGCTCATTGTTATTTTTTTTCGAAATATCGAAAAACAGGTTTAAACGTTCTCGAAATCTCGCACAATTTTGTAAAATCTGATGAATCCGACAAAATGTAAAACATTTAAACTCTGAAAGAGACCGAAAAAGATTAATTATTTAAGAAATTCTCTCGCGGAAGTGCAGAAAATGTTTTTAAAAGTTTTCAGACATGCAATCTAATTTATTTGCGTAGGATTATTCGTAGCGCTATTGAAATTAACATTTTTCCAAATAGTATTCACATACGGTTTTATTTCAGAATTATTGCAATGGTCGTAAATGAAAAATAAATTGCATGATAAAAGCGAGATTCACGAACAATTTTCGTTCCTCAGAGATACCTTCTACCGTGGATTGTACATTTCCATTAGAAAGGCTATTTCGTAATTAATAACACGTGAAAATTGAAACTTACACTCACCAATCAAACACAAAAGGGTACATTATTAAAAATGTCGTCCCGAGATGTTTGTGTCAAACATGGATCCGTAATTATCGCGGCCGCAGAAAGTCCTGCACTCTTCCACCAGGCGTGACTGCTTCTACTGCGACCAGAATATTTTCATCTCAATATAATATGAAATGCATTTATAACTGTTCCGGGTAACCGTTGATAGCGCGCAGTTATTTCACGAATGTTTTTATAGCATTACATTATGTACGAGTAAAACGTACCTCTCAAAATTGAGAGCGCCGCTAAAGCAAAGTAAACAAAGCATTACACATGGAGTCGTAAAACATGAATATTGTGTAATGTTGTTCACTTCGTCGCAAGATACTCCCTGGTAATAAAAGCTTCCCGTTCTGATACGTCGCGTCGGTGGCAAAATGTTTTGTAGAATATTTTTAACGACTTTACAATAATATCGGCCGGGCTTATTCAACGAGCGAACCACGTGGTACCGAAAAATTGACACCGGCCCTTGTAAAAATTCGTTCTGCAGCTTAATTAAATATCGCAGAATATGAGTTGGATTATTTATCTGAAAAGCTGTAAAAAGAAACGTCTTAATAAAATGGCTTTTGTGTAGCCCAGCAAACAGATGTAGTAATTTAATTATGACTCTCAAGATGACGAAGTTGGAAATGGCAAATGATGAAGAAGAAACAGAAGAAAAAGACAAAGATGAATCCGTGAAAATCTGCCTCGCGATATGTTCGCGAATATTTAATAAACGACGAAAAAGTCTTGCAGATTCTTCGTAAACCATTTCTTTGTAAAAAAGGTCTCTAATTAAGTCGATTTAACTTGGTCTAAGACGCTCGAATAAGACTTATTTAATACGCATGTGAATAATCAAACAACTTTAATTGCGACACGAGGCGGGCTCATTAAGATGTATGATTTTTCATATTCGCAGTGTATTGGCGGGAAATAGAGTCGCGCTTCTTAATCTGTTTTAATTAATAATGAAACTTAACTGACACATTTTTAATCGATTCACTTGACATTCACGGAGGGCGAAGTGGATACCGAAAGGCGGGAGATAAAAATATTTCTTCATTAGCGGGGTTAAAATTCAGGTCAATCTTATAAATTATACAATTAGTCTGAATGTCCGAGCCAAATTGAGGCCGAGAGCGTTTTTCTATGAAAATATATTTTATTGCGCTTAACCCACACCTTTTAGTCAAGCGGCTCTGTCCTTTTTTTGTCCTCGTCCTCGCGGAGTTGTTCATACGCGGCACCATGTTTTCTGCTTACAGCCAATCTGCAAAATCTATTGACGTACGGACGCGTAGTGTCATTTCGATGAAATGGAAAGAAAAAAAAGTGTCTTTTACTGTGGACAGTCCATTTGGTGTACATTTTTGGAAAATAAAACATTGTGTTATACTGCTAAAATTATTATTCCAACACGCAAATTTTTGGAACACACTTGCTATTTTGCAAATAAATGTCTGTTATTTCAAAATTAACGAGAAAGAAGAAGAAGAAAGTATCGTCAAAAATAAAAAAGCGGTGTTAAAGGGTTGACGAAGCTTTTCCATTTTATATTCAGTTTAGTAAATATGAGAAATTGATGAAGACTGAGATACGAGAAAAAAAAATCAAGTCACTTTTTTGACCAAACTGAGTGTCTGAATTTTTTTTTTTTTCTTAGAACATTCTTGGAAAAAAGTGATCCTGTTAACGACAATCTCTTTTCAACACGAGGCCGACCCCTCCATTTTACTGAAGGGATCCACGTATTTATGAATTGTTTGCTTCCGCATACAGATAAATTATTTAAACTGTCGGGTCAAGCCGCGTTTCTTAGATCAGAGAATAGTAT